>LAVV01012572.1:0-10799 GCA_001263375.1 Puccinia sorghi
CTCCCAAGGCTTTGAGCTTTGTTCTAGATCCACAGACGACCAAGTGAGGAGTAGAAAGCTACTCCCTACACTTTTTTTTTCTCGAACCCTTCATCATCCAGTCTGGGCTATTCGAACGCGTATGCCCTCTGAACGTCGGAGCAAATCCTCTGGCAATCTTACCCCCCCCGTTGACGACCCAGAAGCTCTGATTCGTGCGGGAAACGCGGAACGCCGTCGCCTCGCTAAAACCTCCAAAAACTTACCTCCCAATCAACCGGCAACCGAGCCAACCTTACCTACTCCTTCAGCGGAATCTACCACACCGTCTGAAATTCCCTCTCCATTCTTGGCAGCCATGCAACCTACGGAGCTCCCCTACACGCCGGGGGCTTTCTCCAACGCTGGCGGCTCAACACCCAAGGACGGGCCTACAGCGGGCTCCTCCTCCTTGCCGACGGCGCCTAAAGCGGGTGAACAATCGACCGATGAACTTGTCCGTCTTCTATTGGCGGCTCAACATGCCAATTCGGTTCAATCCCTAGCGGACCGCCAGGCGCTTGCGGCGGACAGACGGTCCACCCAAGACCGCATGACTCAATTCGAACAGGCAATATTACGCCTCAGTGTTAAACACGAGGTCCCTACGCCCTCAGTTCAGCCTACTGATCGTAGCATAGATCTCCAGCGGTTTCGCCTTGCGGATGGACCGGTTTATCGGGGTCCCTTCCATGCGGTGGAACCGTTCTTGAATTGGGTGAAGTCCATCGAAGTCTTTTTTGACACCAAAGGGGTCTCGCTCGACAAGGATAAGATCCGCATCGCCGGAGGGCTGATCCAGGAGACCAATACCTTGGCTTTCTACACTGCTGACGCGTCCACCCATGTCGCGTTGTCTTGGGACTCCTTCAAAGAGAACCTCCTGGCTTTTGCCCTACCAGCACTCTGGTCCACCAAGTTGCGAGAGCAGATTCGACTTCTTAAGATGAGCGAAACCGAAAGCTTTGTGTCTTACAGCACGCGGGCACGTACGTTGCGCACAATGGTCAATTTCAAACGCGAAGTGGTGTCGGAGTTCGATTTAGCGGAGGCTTTGACCTTCGGCCTCACAGCGGATCTGAAGATGAAAGTCCATGACTTTCAACTGTTATTAGCCTCTCCATTCAAGTATTCAATCTTCGAACAACGAGTGGCGGCTTTTGACGAAAACTTGCCACGCCGGGGTTCTTTCAAACCGAAAACTGCTTCGTCAAACACCACTGCTCCTGTTACGAAGGCGTCTGCCGAGGATAATCTGTGGCGACTCCGCTCATATCTTGATTCCAAGGGGCTCTGTCACCACTGCAAGAAGACGTGTGGTAACACGCCCGGGGCTTGCACGGAGCGGGGCGACCGTTCCTTCATCAACATTCCGTCAAGTTTCGTTACCCCTCCTAAGCCATCCGATTACGTCAAGCCTCGACCGAAGGGCCCAAACACCTCATCCATGGCTGGAAGATCAACCCAACCTCCGGCCGGCCGACCGACCACTAAGGCGGTTTCTGTGGCGGCCGTGACGGAGGACTCGTTCCCAGAAATGGATGAAGCATCCATTGCAGCCTTGGAAGCGCTGGACGAAGAACTCGCACTCACTGCGGCGACGAGGTATGTATCTTGTGACAAACCCCACCGCATCCTCATCGACCTTTATCACAATGAGACGCGCTTACGTGGACTTGTTGATACCGGGTCAGAGATTAACCTGATCTCTGAAGCGGCGGTGTCTTCAGCCGGTCTTTGCAGACACCAACTATCCCGACCAACTAAGATTTCCCTCGCTTTGGACAACGGCGCGTCATCCCCTGTGCTTATCAAGGAGTATTGCACCATTCAGCTAGTGGACCCAACGTCCGGCTTGAATTTTCCAGATGTGTTGCTTAAGATTGGTCCAGTTGTTGGATCTCACGATATGATCCTGGGAATCCCTTTCCTTTCCTCCTTTTCCTTATCGGTTTCAGTCCCATCTCAATCCATTCGGTGTGATAAGACTGGCCTTTCTATCAATGACTATCGACTCTGCAATGCACCTCAAATTCCTATTCACCAACCTATCCCATTGATGAGGGACCCAGACCCAGATTCTTATCCTTGCAAGGATGCTGAGAAATGCATTCTGCAAGAGTTTCACGATCTCTTCCCTGCCGATATCCCGGCCATCTCACCCGAAGCTGAGTCGGAGGGCCTCTTCACGGATGGATCCTTTCCCGTGAAGATGCAGGACGTGAAATCCCCTGTGCGTCATAAAATTGTTCTGAAAGACCCCCTCGCCACCTTCAATGAGAAATCGTTCCCGTACCCTCAAAAATACCTCAAAGCTTGGCGGACCCTGTTCGACCAACACATGTCAGCAGGCCGCATTCGACGATCCACGAGTCAATATGCCTCGCCAAGTTTCATTATCCCGAAGAAAGACCCGTCTGCGCTTCCTCGGTGGATCTGTGATTACCGGACCCTGAACAACCTCACAGTCCGAGATCGTTCACCGCTGCCAAATGTCGACGAACTTGTCAGGCTAGTGGCGTCCGGTCGTGTTTTCTCCATACTCGACCAAACCAATGCTTTCTTCCAAACCCGTATGCGGGAGGCGGATATACCACTGACAGCTGTTAAGACACCCTGGGGATTGGTGGAGTGGTGTGTGATGCCGATGGGCCTCACAAATGCACCGGCGACGCACCAGGCTCGTTTGGAGGAGGCTTTGGGTGAGCTCTTGAATGACATATGTGTGGTGTACCTGGACGATATTGTGGTTTTCTCACAGACATTTGTTGAACATGAATCACATGTTCGACGCGTACTTTCCCGCCTGAGGGCGGCGAACCTTTACTGCAGCCCCAAAAAGACGCAACTTTTTTGGCGGACGATCAAGTTTTTGGGCCATTGGATCACGGCTGGTGGAATTCGTGCGGATGACGACAAGATCAGGGATGTGCTTGATTGGCCGACTCCACGCTCCGCCAAAGGCGTTAAAAAGTTTTTGGGGACAGTCCAATGGATGAAGAAGTTCATCTGGGGATTGGAACGATACGTGGGCACATTGACACCGCTGACCAGCTCTAAACTCGACCCTAAAGATTTCAAATGGGGCGCTAAAGAGGAGGATGCGTTCAATAACATTAAGAAGATCATGACCTCCCTGCCTTGTCTGAAGAATATTGACTATGACTCCGATGACCCGTTGTGGCTGTTCACAGATGCGAGTGGCTCCGGACTTGGGGCGGCTTTGTTTCAAGGAAGGGAGTGGAAAACAGCGAGTCCTGTCGCTTATGATTCTCATTTGATGTCCGCAGCGGAACGCAACTACCCGGTTCATGAACAAGAACTCTTGGCTGTGGTTCACGCGCTGCAAAAGTGGAAAATGCTACTGCTTGGTATGAGAGTTAATGTCATGACGGACCACCACTCGCTCACCTATTTGATGAAACAACGCACCCTCAGCCGACGACAAGCACGGTGGTTAGAACTTATTGCTGACTTTGATCTGAAGTTTGAATACATCCCCGGAGAGGACAACACGGTGGCGGACGCCCTGTCGCGCAAAATTCTCCCAGATGAAGTGGGTGTCGAGGACGTGGCGCGAGTGGCTGCACTTGCTGAAATTGGGGCCACCTTGTCGGCTTCGATCAAACAACAGATCATCGAAGGTTACGTGGCGGACCCCTTTTGCGTCGCCCTCCGGAATGTCCTGCCGCTACGGAATGATTGTGTTGAGACGGATGGACTGATGTCCGTCGAAGGGCGTCTTGTGATACCTGACTCGGGCGATCTGCGGAGAAAGCTGATTGAAGAATGCCATCGGCGGGTGGGTCACCTCGGTTACATGAAAACGCTCGCAGAACTTCGACAGGATTTCTTCTGGCCAAAAATGGCAAAAGAAACCGCAAAACAGATTGAATCGTGTGCCATCTGTCAGACGACCAAGGCTCCAACAACGGCTCCCTTCGGGAAGATGAAAACGCCACCAGTTCCAAAAGTGCCTCTTCAACACCTAGCTGTGGACTTTGTGGGACCACTGAAGCAATCTGGACACTTTGACATGATTCTAACCGTTACGTGCCGACTGACGGGGTTTACTCGCATCATCCCTGTGCTTCAAAAGGATACGGCAGAGAAGACAGCGTCTCGTTTTTTCCACGCGTGGATAGCCATTTTTGGGGCGCCGACGTCAATTCTCAGCGACCGCGATAAAACCTGGACTTCAAAATTTTGGAAAACCTTGATGGATAGACTGTCCATTCAATTCCACATGACCACTGCCTTCCATCCTCAAGGCGACGGCCGCAGTGAACGGACGAATAAGACGGTCGGACAGATCTTGCGTAGCTTCACCACCAAACGCCAAAGTCGATGGCTCGAGGCACTTCCATCGGTGGAGTTCGCGATTAACACCGCTGTCAATGTGGCAACAGGTTTTACGCCGTTTGAGCTAGTATATGGCCGAAAACCCCGCCTTTTCCCTTCGTCAGCTGCACAACCAGACAGCCCCGTTCCGTTGGAGCGTTGGTTGCGACAACGAGAGGCTGATTGGGCGGAATCCAGGGACAACCTTTGGACTAGCCGAGTCAAGCAAGCACACCACCATAATCGACGGACACGGGACCCACCAACACTGAAAGTTGGATCGTGGGCTCTTCTGAATTCACTTGATTGGCGTGGACGACGCGAAACTGGCGCCGACAAGCTCAAACCTCGTTTCGAGGGCCCGTATGAGGTCCTCCGTGTCTTCAATGACGGGCAGGATGTAGAGCTCAAGCTTCCTGACGGTGATCAACGCCACTCGACATTCCACATTTCAAAAATCAAGAATTTCCTAACGGCGGACGACGATGAGGCGCTAGGAGGAACCACAAAAGTAAGTTCCTCCCAATAATGCACCGCCAGGGTTCTTGCTGCACCGTTTCAAAACAACACCTAGGCCACGCTGTGAGCACAACCTTCTGGTCTGCCCTTTTTTCTCCCCTCAGGTTGGCGTTACGGGCGTCGTGGACGACTTCGTGGCCACCTCCCCCTTTCCCTTCCCCCTTCCTTTCCATTTTCTGGTTTATTTCGACTTTTTATTAGGGGGGGAGACTGTAAGCCCCCCGCGCGGGCTCACTGGAACGTCAATCTTAGCTTATATAATCACCACTATTTAGGTTCATCCTTCCCCGCACCCTCCTAGTTCAGTAGAGACCTTAACCTTCATCATCTACTGAACTAGGTAAGTAAAACCATTTCTCCGTAATTGCTTCTTTCCCCTTTCTCTCTCCTCTTCTCCTTTCTCTTTAATTCTTCTTCTCAATTGATTGTTGTACTAATAAGAGAGACCTTAACCTTCATCATCTACTGAACTAGTAATACATACGCGGGTTCTAGAAATCGTCTCCCAAGGCTTTGAGCTTTGTTCTAGATCCACAGACGACCAAGTGAGGAGTAGAAAGCTACTCCCTACACTTTTTTTTTCTCGAACCCTTCATCATCCAGTCTGGGCTATTCGAACGCGTATGCCCTCTGAACGTCGGAGCAAATCCTCTGGCAATCTTACCCCCCCCGTTGACGACCCAGAAGCTCTGATTCGTGCGGGAAACGCGGAACGCCGTCGCCTCGCTAAAACCTCCAAAAACTTACCTCCCAATCAACCGGCAACCGAGCCAACCTTACCTACTCCTTCAGCGGAATCTACCACACCGTCTGAAATTCCCTCTCCATTCTTGGCAGCCATGCAACCTACGGAGCTCCCCTACACGCCGGGGGCTTTCTCCAACGCTGGCGGCTCAACACCCAAGGACGGGCCTACAGCGGGCTCCTCCTCCTTGCCGACGGCGCCTAAAGCGGGTGAACAATCGACCGATGAACTTGTCCGTCTTCTATTGGCGGCTCAACATGCCAATTCGGTTCAATCCCTAGCGGACCGCCAGGCGCTTGCGGCGGACAGACGGTCCACCCAAGACCGCATGACTCAATTCGAACAGGCAATATTACGCCTCAGTGTTAAACACGAGGTCCCTACGCCCTCAGTTCAGCCTACTGATCGTAGCATAGATCTCCAGCGGTTTCGCCTTGCGGATGGACCGGTTTATCGGGGTCCCTTCCATGCGGTGGAACCGTTCTTGAATTGGGTGAAGTCCATCGAAGTCTTTTTTGACACCAAAGGGGTCTCGCTCGACAAGGATAAGATCCGCATCGCCGGAGGGCTGATCCAGGAGACCAATACCTTGGCTTTCTACACTGCTGACGCGTCCACCCATGTCGCGTTGTCTTGGGACTCCTTCAAAGAGAACCTCCTGGCTTTTGCCCTACCAGCACTCTGGTCCACCAAGTTGCGAGAGCAGATTCGACTTCTTAAGATGAGCGAAACCGAAAGCTTTGTGTCTTACAGCACGCGGGCACGTACGTTGCGCACAATGGTCAATTTCAAACGCGAAGTGGTGTCGGAGTTCGATTTAGCGGAGGCTTTGACCTTCGGCCTCACAGCGGATCTGAAGATGAAAGTCCATGACTTTCAACTGTTATTAGCCTCTCCATTCAAGTATTCAATCTTCGAACAACGAGTGGCGGCTTTTGACGAAAACTTGCCACGCCGGGGTTCTTTCAAACCGAAAACTGCTTCGTCAAACACCACTGCTCCTGTTACGAAGGCGTCTGCCGAGGATAATCTGTGGCGACTCCGCTCATATCTTGATTCCAAGGGGCTCTGTCACCACTGCAAGAAGACGTGTGGTAACACGCCCGGGGCTTGCACGGAGCGGGGCGACCGTTCCTTCATCAACATTCCGTCAAGTTTCGTTACCCCTCCTAAGCCATCCGATTACGTCAAGCCTCGACCGAAGGGCCCAAACACCTCATCCATGGCTGGAAGATCAACCCAACCTCCGGCCGGCCGACCGACCACTAAGGCGGTTTCTGTGGCGGCCGTGACGGAGGACTCGTTCCCAGAAATGGATGAAGCATCCATTGCAGCCTTGGAAGCGCTGGACGAAGAACTCGCACTCACTGCGGCGACGAGGTATGTATCTTGTGACAAACCCCACCGCATCCTCATCGACCTTTATCACAATGAGACGCGCTTACGTGGACTTGTTGATACCGGGTCAGAGATTAACCTGATCTCTGAAGCGGCGGTGTCTTCAGCCGGTCTTTGCAGACACCAACTATCCCGACCAACTAAGATTTCCCTCGCTTTGGACAACGGCGCGTCATCCCCTGTGCTTATCAAGGAGTATTGCACCATTCAGCTAGTGGACCCAACGTCCGGCTTGAATTTTCCAGATGTGTTGCTTAAGATTGGTCCAGTTGTTGGATCTCACGATATGATCCTGGGAATCCCTTTCCTTTCCTCCTTTTCCTTATCGGTTTCAGTCCCATCTCAATCCATTCGGTGTGATAAGACTGGCCTTTCTATCAATGACTATCGACTCTGCAATGCACCTCAAATTCCTATTCACCAACCTATCCCATTGATGAGGGACCCAGACCCAGATTCTTATCCTTGCAAGGATGCTGAGAAATGCATTCTGCAAGAGTTTCACGATCTCTTCCCTGCCGATATCCCGGCCATCTCACCCGAAGCTGAGTCGGAGGGCCTCTTCACGGATGGATCCTTTCCCGTGAAGATGCAGGACGTGAAATCCCCTGTGCGTCATAAAATTGTTCTGAAAGACCCCCTCGCCACCTTCAATGAGAAATCGTTCCCGTACCCTCAAAAATACCTCAAAGCTTGGCGGACCCTGTTCGACCAACACATGTCAGCAGGCCGCATTCGACGATCCACGAGTCAATATGCCTCGCCAAGTTTCATTATCCCGAAGAAAGACCCGTCTGCGCTTCCTCGGTGGATCTGTGATTACCGGACCCTGAACAACCTCACAGTCCGAGATCGTTCACCGCTGCCAAATGTCGACGAACTTGTCAGGCTAGTGGCGTCCGGTCGTGTTTTCTCCATACTCGACCAAACCAATGCTTTCTTCCAAACCCGTATGCGGGAGGCGGATATACCACTGACAGCTGTTAAGACACCCTGGGGATTGGTGGAGTGGTGTGTGATGCCGATGGGCCTCACAAATGCACCGGCGACGCACCAGGCTCGTTTGGAGGAGGCTTTGGGTGAGCTCTTGAATGACATATGTGTGGTGTACCTGGACGATATTGTGGTTTTCTCACAGACATTTGTTGAACATGAATCACATGTTCGACGCGTACTTTCCCGCCTGAGGGCGGCGAACCTTTACTGCAGCCCCAAAAAGACGCAACTTTTTTGGCGGACGATCAAGTTTTTGGGCCATTGGATCACGGCTGGTGGAATTCGTGCGGATGACGACAAGATCAGGGATGTGCTTGATTGGCCGACTCCACGCTCCGCCAAAGGCGTTAAAAAGTTTTTGGGGACAGTCCAATGGATGAAGAAGTTCATCTGGGGATTGGAACGATACGTGGGCACATTGACACCGCTGACCAGCTCTAAACTCGACCCTAAAGATTTCAAATGGGGCGCTAAAGAGGAGGATGCGTTCAATAACATTAAGAAGATCATGACCTCCCTGCCTTGTCTGAAGAATATTGACTATGACTCCGATGACCCGTTGTGGCTGTTCACAGATGCGAGTGGCTCCGGACTTGGGGCGGCTTTGTTTCAAGGAAGGGAGTGGAAAACAGCGAGTCCTGTCGCTTATGATTCTCATTTGATGTCCGCAGCGGAACGCAACTACCCGGTTCATGAACAAGAACTCTTGGCTGTGGTTCACGCGCTGCAAAAGTGGAAAATGCTACTGCTTGGTATGAGAGTTAATGTCATGACGGACCACCACTCGCTCACCTATTTGATGAAACAACGCACCCTCAGCCGACGACAAGCACGGTGGTTAGAACTTATTGCTGACTTTGATCTGAAGTTTGAATACATCCCCGGAGAGGACAACACGGTGGCGGACGCCCTGTCGCGCAAAATTCTCCCAGATGAAGTGGGTGTCGAGGACGTGGCGCGAGTGGCTGCACTTGCTGAAATTGGGGCCACCTTGTCGGCTTCGATCAAACAACAGATCATCGAAGGTTACGTGGCGGACCCCTTTTGCGTCGCCCTCCGGAATGTCCTGCCGCTACGGAATGATTGTGTTGAGACGGATGGACTGATGTCCGTCGAAGGGCGTCTTGTGATACCTGACTCGGGCGATCTGCGGAGAAAGCTGATTGAAGAATGCCATCGGCGGGTGGGTCACCTCGGTTACATGAAAACGCTCGCAGAACTTCGACAGGATTTCTTCTGGCCAAAAATGGCAAAAGAAACCGCAAAACAGATTGAATCGTGTGCCATCTGTCAGACGACCAAGGCTCCAACAACGGCTCCCTTCGGGAAGATGAAAACGCCACCAGTTCCAAAAGTGCCTCTTCAACACCTAGCTGTGGACTTTGTGGGACCACTGAAGCAATCTGGACACTTTGACATGATTCTAACCGTTACGTGCCGACTGACGGGGTTTACTCGCATCATCCCTGTGCTTCAAAAGGATACGGCAGAGAAGACAGCGTCTCGTTTTTTCCACGCGTGGATAGCCATTTTTGGGGCGCCGACGTCAATTCTCAGCGACCGCGATAAAACCTGGACTTCAAAATTTTGGAAAACCTTGATGGATAGACTGTCCATTCAATTCCACATGACCACTGCCTTCCATCCTCAAGGCGACGGCCGCAGTGAACGGACGAATAAGACGGTCGGACAGATCTTGCGTAGCTTCACCACCAAACGCCAAAGTCGATGGCTCGAGGCACTTCCATCGGTGGAGTTCGCGATTAACACCGCTGTCAATGTGGCAACAGGTTTTACGCCGTTTGAGCTAGTATATGGCCGAAAACCCCGCCTTTTCCCTTCGTCAGCTGCACAACCAGACAGCCCCGTTCCGTTGGAGCGTTGGTTGCGACAACGAGAGGCTGATTGGGCGGAATCCAGGGACAACCTTTGGACTAGCCGAGTCAAGCAAGCACACCACCATAATCGACGGACACGGGACCCACCAACACTGAAAGTTGGATCGTGGGCTCTTCTGAATTCACTTGATTGGCGTGGACGACGCGAAACTGGCGCCGACAAGCTCAAACCTCGTTTCGAGGGCCCGTATGAGGTCCTCCGTGTCTTCAATGACGGGCAGGATGTAGAGCTCAAGCTTCCTGACGGTGATCAACGCCACTCGACATTCCACATTTCAAAAATCAAGAATTTCCTAACGGCGGACGACGATGAGGCGCTAGGAGGAACCACAAAAGTAAGTTCCTCCCAATAATGCACCGCCAGGGTTCTTGCTGCACCGTTTCAAAACAACACCTAGGCCACGCTGTGAGCACAACCTTCTGGTCTGCCCTTTTTTCTCCCCTCAGGTTGGCGTTACGGGCGTCGTGGACGACTTCGTGGCCACCTCCCCCTTTCCCTTCCCCCTTCCTTTCCATTTTCTGGTTTATTTCGACTTTTTATTAGGGGGGGAGACTGTAAGCCCCCCGCGCGGGCTCACTGGAACGTCAATCTTAGCTTATATAATCACCACTATTTAGGTTCATCCTTCCCCGCACCCTCCTAGTTCAGTAGAGACCTTAACCTTCATCATCTACTGAACTAGGTAAGTAAAACCATTTCTCCGTAATTGCTTCTTTCCCCTTTCTCTCTCCTCTTCTCCTTTCTCTTTAATTCTTCTTCTCAATTGATTGTTGTACTAATAAGAGAGACCTTAACCTTCATCATCTACTGAACTAGTAATACATACGCGGGTTCTAGAAATCGTCTCCCAAGGCTTTGAGCTTTGTTCTAGATCCACAGACGA
>LAVV01012583.1:3566-14364 GCA_001263375.1 Puccinia sorghi
TTTTTCAAAGGGCCCCTTTGTAACCTGGTATGTCACTTGATAGCAAGTGACACTAGTTTTTTCATGGTGCAACTTCAATAGGTTGTAGGTACTGGAGAATTGTTTTCTGATAGAGAAGGCAATAGAATATTATAATTTTTTGATATTTTCTTTCAAAGAGTTTTTAAATCAGAAAGCAATTCTCACCATGAGATTCTACTTATTTTTCAATCCATGTACAAGACATGAGGGGTAGTGTGATGGTGTTGTATGCCTGAGATTTTCAAGTTTGATGAGCAGTGAATTCTAAGTTTGATCACCAAATTGAATAATATTCAACTTAAAGCTCACCCAATTCTGAAAACAGAACTCAGTGAAAAATTTAAACCTCAGGCATGAAAAAACCAGAACCATTCAGATCACCCAGGATACCAAGATCCCTCACTCTTAGGACATTTTCACATCCTACCAGTAAGTCATATTCCTAGTAATATTCTCTTTCTGTTCACTTCTGTCCGCAGAATTGGTTGTCTCAACCACTCCAAAACTACTTGCCTGTTTTCTATCCTTTTCAAATTTTTCCCTTCTCTCCTGTTTTTCCTGTGGTTTTTCTACATTCAACAACCCATTTCCTCTTGAAGATCCTTGGCCACTTGCCTAAAAAATCAGGACTTGGTCTCCCACTGAAAAAGAGTTCACTCCTACCAAGACCCTCTGTTGATTATATCCGGAGGAGTCTGTCATTCCAGCTTGCTCCTCCTCTCCTCTGAGTGGAGTATCAGAGCCTTAAAGAGTTTCTTTAGCCTTGTTTATAACTCTGTTGCTTTCTTTCTCAGAAATAAAACAAGTTTAAACACACCAATCTTGTGTGTCCTGTTTCCACTCTAGAGGTACAGGCTCACACTGAGAAACCAGGAGCTAAAGAGTCACAAGACAAGTACTTTTTATAAAGGGACAAAAACTGATGATAGAATTAAATGGAACAAAGGCATGATCTGAAGATTGCTCCTGAGCCTGATGTGGTGGTTCCTCCCCCCCGTGGTGATTCACCCCGGCCCCCACCCATTCTCAGGGAGTGTTTTCCTTTGTCCATAAGAGTTTCAAAGAATTCTTCAAGACGACTTTCCTCTCAAAGGAGAAGAGATGACTCCTCCAGCCAAGCCAACGAGTCTCGAAGAATATCTTGGGTCGCTGAAGGAATTCAAGTCGCAGGATCGAATCGAATCACTCTACTCGGACTACAGCTCGTCGCGACACTCGAACCCGGCGGGTTTCCACTCCAACAACGCAACCTGGCAGTTAATCCTGACGGACCTGCTCAGATATGGACTGCAGCCACAGAGGCAGGATGATCAGACAGACAGACTGGTCTTGCATCTCGACGACCAGCTGCTCGAAGCCTTGAGACGTCCTTCCATCGGCAAACCTTACGGACTCGCCTGTCCACTATGGGCTCTCTCCTCCCTCTCCACCCCCTCCTCTTCATCCGCCATCCTCGCCCCCCTCCAATCCTTCCTCTCTACCGGCGGCTGGGGCCCTGCCCCTGGTATCACCTCCTCCATGGTACGCTCCATCTCATGGGCCTCTAGAGCCCTCACCAAGGGGACCATGCTCGACCCAGATCATCGCTTCGACCAACTGGAACTGGACCAAAAACTCAACATCGTCAAGATTGATTGGGTCAACCTCTTACTACTGTCCGTGCGTAGTTCATTAAGAGTCCCCCCCCCCCTCCACTTTTTCAGCTTGTAGTCAAACTTATTATACTTTTTTGCTGCTTTACCCCCTCCCCCCAGACGACAAGCTGCTGATCACATCATTGAGCGATACCAACAAGACTTTGTCGGCCTGTCACCCGCCATAGAATGTCTGTACACTCGCTCCCAATTCGAGGATCAACTCACCAGAGACATCTTCTTCTCCTCGCAATCCTCTCACTTGAAGCTTTCGTCCACGGACCTCTCGATCCTTCTCAAGCATTTGGAACGAGATCGACGGATCTTGACGGCGGAAAAAAATGTGGATCCCTTTCTATCACAAGCCTCTTTCCTTGCAGACTCTGACCCTGACCCTCTACCTCCGTACCTATATGATGATCACAGCTTATTAAATTCGTGCTGCCTTCCTCCATCGAGACCAGCCGCGAAGGAACCAAGTATTCCAGCATTGGTCCTGCGCCAATTAATCAAGTGGATCGAGGGGTGCTATCGGTGAAACAAACGATCCAGCAATTGAATCAACAAATCCAGATTCTCAGCGCGCAGATTGATCAGTAAGCCACCAGATCCCCCCCGCAACAACATTTTCCATGGAGCTCTAATGTTCCTTTTTTTTTCTTTTTTTTTTCTTTTTTTTTGGTTACAAAATAGACGAACAGAAGAGGCGAAAAAGTGTCTGAAAAACTCACAGAGAGAGATTGCAGCGACGCAATTAAAGTCGAGGAAAGGATTGAAGACAGTGCTGAGCCAACGGCTGGGGATCTTAGAGACGTTAAATGGGGTGTACATGAAGATAGAGCAAGCGAGCACGGATGTGGAGGTAAGTGATGAGACTGTTTGAAGGGATGGAAAGAAGGAGCGCAGCTGAATAAGGACTTGTTGATGATACAGATCATGAAGGCATACGAGAGCTCGACCAAGACGCTACAGAGTGTGCTAGCAGCGCCTTCGTTACAGACGGAGCGCGTGTCGCAAACGGTGGAGGAGCTATCGGAGCAGTTGTTGGAGCAGCAAGCGGTGGATGGGATGATCAACGAGGCGCACGGCCAAATGAACGAGATGGACGAGCAAGACATCGCCGCCGAGCTGGCCGGCCTGCTCGACTCCGCATCCCAACCCCCGCCAGAGCCGCTGCCGCTTCCTTCCACATCCGCCTCCTCAATCGATGACTTACAGGCTCAACTCGCTCGTCTCAATGTCCCAGAGCTCGACCCTCAGCCGCTCCTCTCCGACAAAGATCAGCCTCTCAAAAACCAGCCTTTGCCCAGCTGACCTTTCTTCTTGATTCCCTGCATTGCAACCTCTCTCTTTCCCATCTGGTCTCCATTTTGTTACCTTCATCGTCACACGTAAACTGTCAACCCAACTCGGGTTTGACAGACACAAACACACACACGAAATTCATATGCATACACATATTTCACTGCTGATTGAGGACGCATGAGAAGAGGAGGGATAGAAAGCAAGAGGGCCAAGAAGCTTTTTAAGTGACTGGGGAACCAGAGGGCAGTTTTTGTTTGATAATTCAAATTCAGTGGCCAAGATTTCAAGATACTTTACATGGCGAAGATTATTACATACAGAGCCAAGTGGTTCACGGAGGCTCGGAGGAGGGTTAGGAAGGCAAGTCGATGACGATATGGTTAGATAAAAAGCTGGCGGTGGCGGCGGGATGAAGGATGATCGTATTGGAGACTTGAAGTGAAGCGAGATAGAGTGAGCGGCGAGACGCGGAGCGAGAGAGACGAGAAAGGGAAAGAGAGAGCTGGAGAGAGAGAGAAAGAGAGCTGGAGAGAACGTACGGTCGAGCAAGACGGCGGGACCGACGAGTTGGTCTCCAGTCGCGAACTCCGAGAGCTGGAACATCCGCGTATTCGTGCGCCCATATCCCTCGAAAAACACCCGCTGATCCTCGCCCACACTGCTCCTGTTGTGCACCTCCTCCTCCGCCTTCTCCACATACTTCAAACGTCCCATCTCCGCGCTAATAGAACTACACTCTTTCTCCTCATCTTCATCCCTACATACTCATCCGTTCCCATACAAAAACCAAAAAAAAAAAAACAATCTTCATCAAAAAAAAAAAAAAAAACAATGTAAAAAAAAACCCACCGAGATTTGCCCAGCCCTCGCACCCGGATATCGTCGCATATCACCGCCTTATCCGGCGCTAACAAGAACCCGAATTGGGCGAGATAAGCCTTCTTGAACGCCTCGAGATAGTCGAACAGTGCTTCTTGATGATGATGATGATGGAGATGGTTAGGGGAAGGGTCGAGGACCATCAAGGCGGTGTCGGTGCCATCGTATCTTTTAAAGGGATAGTTTCAGGGATGAGAGGGCAGTACTTGTGTGAGGTAAAATAGGAGAAGGGGGGGCAGACAGCAGCGACGGACCTCAAGTTCAAGTAGCGCTCCACCACGATCCTATGCTTCTGGAAGCCCTGCTGGGCCAGCTGGGCCGAGACCTGGCGCTGAAGACGGTCCAAGACAAGGTGCAGTTCCCGGCGGGTGTCAGGAGCATAT
The DNA here is from genome assembly GCA_001263375.1 of Puccinia sorghi. Taxonomy (NCBI): domain Eukaryota; kingdom Fungi; phylum Basidiomycota; class Pucciniomycetes; order Pucciniales; family Pucciniaceae; genus Puccinia; species Puccinia sorghi. The sequence goes on from LAVV01012583.1 coordinate 7,789, forward strand.
ACGGTGGCGGAAGGCTGTTGGGCCTCGATGACACGGTCGGCGAGTGCCATGCCATAGGCGCTCAGGATGGAGGCATGTCTGTGCATCACTATCCGTCTAATCCCTAGCGTCTCGGCAATCGCGCATCCATGCTGCCCTCCCGCTCCCCCAAACACACTCAGTATGTGCTTCCCACTCTCGTACCCCCGCGCCTCTGTCAACGCCCGAATCGGCCGACACATCGTCTCGTTGGCTATCTTGATAAACCTTCCATATCTCAACCAACCCAATCAATTCTCCAGAAGCGACATGTCATCCGGGGTATATCAGTTTCTCAACAAAAACACCCACCCCCAAGCAACCTCGTCCAGACTCAGTTCCTCGCCCAAATCCTGATTGATAGTTTGTCTCAATTCTTCAAACAAACTTATCGACGCTTCCCGATCCAGCCTCTGGTCCTTCGATGGCCCAAAGATCTTGGGGAAATACTCCGGAATCAATCTTCCCAGAACCAGGTTGGCATCCGTCACCGTCAATGGCCCGCCCTTGCGATAACAGGCTGGTCCCGGTGAGGCGCCTGCACTTTCTGGACCCGTGACAAACAGGCCGTTCCTCCAAAATAAACGCGAGCCTCCTCCAGCAGCAACGGTGTCTGTAGTTTCAAGTCAGAGAGAACTCCCAATCATCAAAGAAAAAAAAAGGGGGGGGGGGCGTGTCAACTGACTGATATCCAATTGAGGACTTTGGACGGTGATACCGGCGGTAGTAGATTCAAAGACGGTCTCGTATCTGCCATCGAATCTGCTGACATCGGTGCTAGTGCCGCCCATGTCGAGGCCGATGACGGGGATATTATTGTTGGGATCGAAGGTGGTGAGAGCGTAGCCAACGACGCCGCCTGCGGGGCCGGAGAGGATAGAATGGAGGCCAGAGAAGTGGTGTAGATCGGCCAGGCCGCCGTCCGAGCGCATAAACTCCACACGGGTCGAACGACCTCCTTCCGCGGCTTCTGTCCCTTTCAATGACTCATCGAACCCCGCAAAAAAACCGTCCATGTATTCCCGTAGGATCGGCGTTAGATATGCATCCGCTGTCGACGACGTGCCTCTGCTAACTAGCTTGATCATGGGCATCAGCTCCGATGATAGCGACACATGCCCAAACCCAATTTCCTTGGCAATCCTACCAATCTGTTGCTCGTGTTCTAAAAGTATTTATAATGAAACAAACCAGTCAAAAAAAAAAAAAAGAAAATAACGTTATGAAGGTTGAACGGGAGAGTGTACCGGGATAGGTGTAAGAGTGCATCAAGACGACGGCGAGAGATTGGAAGCCTTGTTCCTTGAGTTGCAGGAGCTGATTGCGAATAAGATGGAGGTCAGGAGATTTGATGATCTGTACGGCCTCGCCGGAATGACCGCGAACGACCAGATGAGGATGGGGCTGATTGTCGTAAGTTTTAATGACGCGACCTTCTGGGTCGAAATGGGGCATACGCTGGTGGTATTGGGGGTCGGCGGAGAAGCCGAGCAGGCCGAGTCGTTCGTCCACCTCGATCACCCTCGAATATAAAGGACGCGGCTTCTGGATCGCCAGGTCAAAGATGCGCGGCCGCGACTGGTTTCCGATCTCCAATAGGTCCTTGAACCCTTTCGTAATCAACAGCGCATGCTTGGCTCCGCGTCGCTCGAGCAATGCATTCGTGGCGACCGTCGTCGAGAGTCTGATGTAGTCTATATAAACACACACACACACACACATCAATCATTTCCCCCTTTGTGTGAGAGAGAAAGACTGACCGATCTTGTGGGTGTTAAGTTTCTGGTCTGGGGGGATAGAAATGCCGAGCACATGCTGCAGGACTCTCCTGATTCCTTCGCGGGGGGCATCGGGATAGGCGGGGTCCCGTGAGAGTAGCTTGGTAGTCCATTCGTGTCTGTGGGTGGTTGTCCATGAGGCATACACATCCGTGAATGTTCCGCCTCGGTCGATTGAGATTTGGATCGAATGGTCTGCAACTGTCATTCTTTCCGGTCCTCAAGTCTTTCCCCCCCGTTGAGGCTTCTGGCTCTTCAACCCTCCGGTACCCCCGGGGGAACAAAAAAAAAAAAAACAACAACAACAACACTGTCCGCTTTGAAAGAAGAAGACATATGAGACTGCACCCACTGCGAGTAATACTACGACCACTCTTCATAAGCACAAGAATGCAGCCAGGACGACAGGAGACCCTGTGAGTAAATCTGATCTTTAACAAGACGGACGGAGAAGCTGAGTCAGAGAGAGAGAGAGAGCCACAGACAAGTGTTGCAATCGATGGGACTTCAGCTGCGGTGGGAGGGGGAGCAGCAAGTGGCGCGTGTGGCGGAAGAGCAAGAAGCGACGATGATAGACGGGGAGAGTGGCCGGTATCTGCGCGAGTTAGCCGGCGTCGCACAGGAGGTTTCGGAGCGCCATCTCGTCAGCAGTCTTGTGGCCGGCCCCGATAACGAGGCCGACGACTCCCTCGACCTCCCTCTCTTCCTCGGTCCCGCTCCCTCTCCCCCACATCGTGTCGTACCTTGGGTCTTGGCTCAGCTCGGTCTCCCCCCTCTGGACCCTTCGGCACTCACTGTAAGTCTCTCTGCTCATCCTCTCTCATTTTCTTCTTGAGGAAACTCACCCTTTCTACGCTCTAATCTTAGTTCAGAGAACCCTTCCCGGACCAACAACAATCACTTCCAACCACCGAACAACAACAGCAACAACAACAACACCAAGAGCCTTGGGTCCTCACCCGTCTCGCCGCAGCCCAGCCGGACCTGGCCATCCAAGACACTCACCAACTTGCTCGTCTTCAGCAACTCATCGTCGGCCTGCGTCCCAGACTTTCCCTCGAAATCACCCTCCCCACTCATCCCACAAAACCTCTCTGTCTCCTTCTCGGTCCCCTCCCTATCCCCCTTCGCCCTTGGGCAGGCCTCATTAGCTATCGCGTAGCCTCCTGATCTCACTTCCCTATTTCTTTTGGACATTTAAAAACTTCAAAATTCAAAAAACAAAACAAAAAAACAATCAAGCCTCCAATAATCATCCTTCCATTATTATCCTACTTTCAGAGGGTAAAAGAGAGAGAGGTGCAAGTCCACAGGTGTTCATGTCATGTTCAATTTTCTTTCATACCACAAGTACCACCAGAAAAAAATTTACACATGCGTCCGGATTGTTTATTCTTCTGGTGGATTTCTCTCTGCCACCCAATCTGCCACCTCTATCTGAAATACCCAAACAGAATTCATCTATCAAGTAAAGGATTGATGTCTCGTGACGAGATTGTTTTACGTATAATATCAGTGTTACAAACAAGAAGAAGAAGATGACGATCAGGAGGAGTATCCAGAGTGGACGAGATGGAAGAAGAACTTGGCGGTATCTTTGAGGCCATCTTGTGCGGACCATTGTGGTTGCCAAGCAAGTGAGTCACGAGCTTTAGAGGTGTCAGGTCTACGTCTAGGGGGGTCATCTGGGAGGGGTGGTTTATGAATGATATGAGAAGAGACGGTGGGAGTTTTCAAAGAGAGTTGTTGGACTATATCGATGACTAGTTGGGCCCAGACGCGCACGGGTTGTTCGTCGTCGGAGCCCAGGTTAACGGGTGACTCGGCCACCGATGGATGCTCCGAGTTCATTAGCCTGATTAGACCTTCTACCAGGTCCAATACATACATCAATGATCGTGTCTGGTTCCCGTCCCCATATATCTCCAATGGCTGCCCCCTGATCGCTGCCATGATAAAGTTCGAGACCAGCCTTCCATCACTGGGGCTCATGCGTGGCCCATAGGTATTGAAGATTCGCGCCACACGAACCGAGACGCCATTCTCGCGTGCATACCCATAGGTCAATGCCTCCGCTACACGCTTACCTGTATATAGTATATATTTTTATCTTGACTCGTCAACCAAGGGAAACAATTTTGTATTAATTGAATCTTCTCACCTTCATCATAACATGCTCTGGGTCCGATTGGATTGACGTTTCCCCAATAGGTTTCTATACATACATACCCGCGTTGGTAATTAGGATGAGGAGAAGAATGGATGATTGAGAGGGGAGAGGTTACCTTTTTGAGGATGTTGTTCTGGGGAGCCATATACTTCTGATGTACTAGAAAGTAGGAATCGGGCTTTGGTGCGCTTGGCTAGACCCAACATGTTCATTGTCTACACCGAACACAAGCACATATTATTATGAGATGAGAGTGAGTTGAAGGGAAGATCAAAAGTTTGACTGACGCCCATGAAGTTAGTCTTCATTGTCTTGATTGAACTGTGATTAAGAAAGAAACAAGCCAATAATGAGTGAGTGTTTCCACTCATTGATGTTGATGAAGGGGAGAAAGATGAACTTGTATTGGTATGCAACAGGACTGGCTGGACAAGCCAGATGGTAGATCTGATCGCACTCGATCATGAAGGGATCCACCACGTCGTGCCTGATCAGCTCAAAGTTAGGATGACCACTTTTCAGAAAAGAGGAGAAGATCAGTTCATTTTCAGGTCAGGGCAGACTGAAAAAGAAAAAGACTCACATCCAGTGGGCAACCGCCGTTTTGGATCCGCTGAAAAAGTTGTCCAGTACTGTGACGTCATGGCTTAGTAGTGTCATGACCAAAAACCAAAGGGGGATCTCGATCAGTCTCTAACTAACTGGCTTTATGATATGTTATGCGCATAAAAAAGAAAAAAAGAAAAATATATATTATTACCCCATAAACATCAAACGATCCACCTGAAAAAAAAAAAAAAGAATAACAAAAATCAGCTTGCAAGAGAGAGATGGCTTATACAAGAAGAGAGTTGAGATAATATACAAGATGAGAGCCGACAAAGCCAGCACCGCCGGTGACGAGGATGCGCTTGCGATCATGACCGGGGAGATGTCTGACCGGGGGGAAGACTTGGGTGGGAGCATAAGCGATAGTGGGGGCATACCAACTGGCCGTGATTTCCTTGTAAGAGTTGAGAGTGGTGTCACTGTACTTGAGCATGTTCGATGTAGTGTCGCTGCACTTGAGGATGACACTCCTGAGTAGTTCTAATGGCACATCTGTCTTGTCTTTCTTCTCCCCAACCACCTCCAGTTCTTGCTCCACGGCTTCTCTCGGTTGATGGTATCCTGGATAGAGTGCGTCAATAGAGGGCGAGTTCCGGAATGGCGTGGTGGGCTGAGTGGTAGGGAACATGTATCCCACTTGAAAAAAATAAATTCGGTTGATGAGAAATTAAATAAAATAAAATGAACTTCAGTAATTTAATTCTCAACCGATTCATTCAACTCAGCGACCAAAGAAAATCACTCATAAATCAACTCGAATTAGCAATCGAACAACAACAACAAACCTCAACTAACTGCAAACACCAATCAGATGGCGATTACATTCAACAAGTAAGTTCATATATCCTCTCAACATGCCGAAATGTCACTCTGAGATGATGAGAAATCATCTCTGCACTTACAGCTCATCCAACTATCCACCACCGCATTCCTCGAAATTAAAGATGAAGTCAAACTATTGATTCACATGTTAGAGTCAGATCTAGCCAGAAATGAACTATCAAGTCTGATGAAAAACATCGAAACAATAGAGGCACTTAAAATCTCGGAGGTACGTCGAATTAAGAATCATTCATTACTTCCCCCCCAAAAAATAAATAAATAAATAACCTTCGTTGTTTTTTGATTTGTGAAAAAAGTGTCTTCAACAAATCCTCATGAGAAGAAAAGCTCATTTGGAGCAACGGGACTACACTCAACAGATCACAACCCATCAAGAAAAGTAAGGCCCAACATCCCTCCAATAACTTCTGAACCAAACTGACCCTCTCCATATATATATAAATAATATGCTGCAGAATCGACAGCTTCTCTCACTCCATCTTGGATCTCACCGATGAATTACGCGCCGAACTCGTCCAACTACCCGAAAACTGATGTCCGCGGTACTCGGGGAAAAAGAAAACAAAAAACGCACAACTAAAGCAAGGAAAATACTGTGTACCTCTGCATATGAAATACACCAGGAGCTGACAAATAAAACGAATGCGCAAAAATCGAGAGAGACAACCAACCCCCTTCCCCTCCAAGAAAAAAAAAAAATGAGAGAGGATCAGATTTGGAGAAAGCGATGCAGACGGAATTTCAGAGGTGGACGAATGAACCTGCGGGGCGTTTCAGTCTGGCGGGTGGACCACCAGGGTGCGAGAGGTAGTGTTGGTGTGTTTCAAGAGAATTGGTGGACAAGGCTTGCTGCGGTAGCCGTGGGATGGCACAATGGGGGGTCTATACACGGAGAGAAAGAGAAGTGAGTACTCCCACATCATGTCTGCTACCGCCCAAATACAACCTATCTTCATTTTTTGATGCTATTTCCTCACAAAATGATTGATATCAATTTCTTTTCTATTTCCTCACAAAATGATTGATATCAATTTCTTTTTTTCTTTTTTTTTGGTGCAGATTTGGAGAAGTTGCACCTCCTATTATATGAATCTCAGAACTTTGTCGTATCTTGCGCAAGAGAAAGCTGCAATTTTTTTTTTTTTTGGGGGGGGGGGG
>LAVV01012594.1:0-10796 GCA_001263375.1 Puccinia sorghi
AATGCCCCCAAGGAACACCGAAGACGCAAGAGGGTACGGAAGTAGTGAGAGGGCAAGCTTTTTTCCCAACAGCCAGGGTTTTTAATGCTGCCCAGGGAAGATGCAGAGTCCACTAGGGACTTGGGCATTAAAGGGGGGATAATGTTATGATCCTGTAACCCCCTCTGGGACTCGCCAGGGGTTTCCCAACTGGGGGATTATCTCCAGTCCCCGCACCTTTGTATATCCCCCAGTTAGCAATCTACAACCTCAATCACAACACAGCATATGACAGCATCCCTCTCAAGCTCTATTCCCCATTGTATTAGTTTCACATTGGTGTTCATTTGTTGTTTTCAGAAGTGAGTTACTCAGAGGTGAATGAGAACATGCTCAATAGAAATTTACTGGTGTTGACCAGTGGCTTCAAGTTGTAGGAAGGGTTGAATCCAGTCCAAGGTGTTCACACTGATGAATATTGAGATCTTCAGGCTCAAGGTTCCAAACAGTGATGTGTTGAGTTTAGAGCAGTCAAGCTAGCTTGGAGTAGTGATGTGTAGATGTATCTTCAAGCTCAAGACGAATGTTATAATGGAAATGAGGATTTTATATCTTCTCTTCTGGAAGTCTATGGAGCAATAGAGTTTGTGGAGTAAATATATATGCTATCTACAACAGGTGACTATATATAAGCATATATGAAAGATGCTCATAATAAAATAATGAAAAATGGAATATAAAATGAATGTAAGAGAGAGAGTCAAATAGGCAGATGGGGAGTTGCAAACTATTTTGGCCAGTTATAAGGAGTAACTGGTTTGAATCAGCCAGGTGACAGTTGTACTTCACTTCATTCTATGTCCCAATGACTCATCATATAGTCAACTACATTTTTATTGAATACAATGAATTGGTATGAATTACCATTCACTCTTTTCAAAGTGAGGGAATCCTTTATTCTTGAGTTTTCAGGACTGTTGATTTCAATTCCAAATGGTATGAATCAAAATATAATGCAATAGAATCTTGCAATATTTCAGAAAACCATAATTGGCTAAGATTGTCTTCATTAACTTGTGGGAAAATCAAATCACATTTAAATTGGTGGAGATAATCTGATTCAATACAAGTGCAAGTTCTTGGCATTAAATTAGATCATTTCATCTCAACCAATTTCAATTTTCACTTGTAGCACCATTCCAATTCTGTTGAAAATTTGAGTTATAGCAACATGAGAAATTCCAACCTTTACATTCTGTGAGAATTTATTCAAGTTGATTCTACTCAATACTTGAAACATGATGCAATTGACTATAACACCGCACCATGATGGTCATGGGGAAATAGAATGAGTTGAATTAAACAAATGAACTATTATGGCCATCCTAGTAAGTGTTTTCTTTCTTCCTCTCATCCTCTTGTAGAGGTGTGGTTGAGGGATGATAATTCATTCCGACTGAGGGTTTTATCCCTGGTTGGTATGTGCTGCGGCGAGTATTAGTAAGCCTTCTCAGGGTTACAAAACACCCCGCACTCATCTTCCCCACAGCAATAAACGGATGATTTGCATGGAGGATGTATGCACTAGAAAGGGACGGTTATCCAGGATGCTCGAGACGGGTGGTTTAGCTGGGACTCGGGAGAGCAGGGCAACACTCTGATAATCATCATCGCCCGATCGGCACATAAAACGTGATCATCGTTTGAGGTTGCGCTTCGTCATATTTAATAAGGCGGTGCGAGTCTGATGAGCATGTGTGGTAATGGGCTGACCAATCACCATGGAGCTGCGGCAGGAGCAATCCATTCGGCCCCAGACTTTAATTTGATCCGCCGGCCCAGCAGAGCCAAATGCGTCCCTGATCAGATCATCAGTTCCATGGCTTCCAAAGCTCCATGGACGCGGAGGAGGAGGAACACCACGAAGCGAGCTTTGATGCACACACACACACATATACATATATGTATTGACACCCCGGAATCAACACGCACCAGCTTGTGTCTCATTCTCCTTGTAAGAGGGGGGGGGGGGGTTAGCCGGATCGACGCAGCCCCAATAGTTATGTCAATATGCTGACACGGCCTCCTCAGCGGCTATCCGGATTAAGTCAAAATTCACAGCACATGATTTCTTGTGGGGTAATTACTGCCTTGTCCAGCGGCTGGCCGGGATCTCGCAGGGGCAGTCAAGATCCGGATCAGGTGGTCAATCAGTCTGTGAGATGAGGCGCCATCAGCAAGCTTCAATTGTCCACTTCAGACCCACCATCCTCCTTTGTTTTAACACAGCCACTTTTAATCATCTTTTTTTATCAACAAACAACACACGATTGCGTTCAACCTTTTCATCTTTTGATTTCTTCAACCCATCTCTGAGAAGTAATAAGAAAACTTCTCAGGGAACAAAATTAAAATTAATAAAAAGAAAAAGAAAAAAACACCCTGCTGGTGTTGAACACAAGGCTCCACGTCGTCATTCCATACTTCGCGCCGACCACCGTTGACCAGAAGAGGCCATCACTGCAGATCGTAACCCATTCCAGCTGGTGATTGGCTGGCTACTGTCCGGCCACATACACAAATACAGGTGCAGTGCACTTGAATGCTACAACAACCATCTTGACAGTTTGGGTTTTCTTGTTGAATTGAACGCGTTGTTTTTCTCTTGCTTGTCGGGCTGCTGCCATCCCGCCTCCATAGAACGGAACACGTGTTTTTTTAAAACGGGAAGAATCTGTACACATTTAATAATAGTAAATACTCTCCCAGCAACCGAACGCCGTTAGGAATAGCACTTGTTCCGATTTGGCCTGCTTTCGCCATCCAACTAGCCCGACAAACCGAGTCACGAGGTCCGGTTTCATCTTGACTCCACATTGGTGTACATATTTCTAGTATATATACACCCCCACATTGCACACGGAGTAGTAGTTCTAATTTCCTTACATTTTCGAACTATCCAACCTCATTCGTCAGGCCGTACTTAATCTCCAGAGACCAAGTCTTCGGTTGTCCAGGTTATCTCCCTTCCGGCCCAGCTTTCCCATCTGCACCAACACAGTCACAAACCTCCCCAACCCAACCCCTTCCCTCCAGTAGTTTTTTTGTTCTCAGATAGTTAGATACAGCTCAACTGTCTCTTGACCTACATTCTCCTCTCTACAAACATTTATTTAGCTTAATCCATCACCAGGTACGTCCTCCATCCCTCCTCCCCCAGCCAATCCATCACCCATCTGCATCTCACACTTTCTGCCCTCGTCCGTAGTCACACAGGATGAAACAAGCATTTGATAATCGGGTGATCCCTCTTGGAGAGCCTGCTACCACCAGAGCTAAACTGGTCGGAATCGCCATGGCCCTGTTTGCGGCCTTCGGAGGGTAATTTGTCTTCTCATAACAGCCTCCGGGAGCATTCTTCGCTTACCATTCCCCATCCCCCTCACTCTTTCTCCCCGCAGATTCCTGTATGGGTATGACACTGTAAGCAGATCTTCACTCCACACCTCGCATTGGTAGTAGATCGTCCCCTCACCACATGCTTCGCTTCTCACATCCAGGGCTACATATCCGGCACCAAGGAAATGCCCTACTGGTGCGTCCACCAGCGACCCTTCCTTAAATATTGCCTAATCAATCGACCTGACGTATTCTTGACCACCTCAGGGCACGACTCTTTGGACAACCGACCCCCGACGGGAAATATGCCGTAAGTTTACCTAAATCATTGCGGCTCCCTTACTACCACAACCCACCGGGCTTACCCCCGAAACATCACCCTCTGGTCTTAGCTCTCCACCGCCAACGACTCTCTGGTGACGTCCATCCTGTCTGCAGGAACCTTCACGGGTGCCCTGCTAGCTTACCCCTTTGGTGATCGCCGTACGTGTGATGGCCTGACCGGCAAAACAAAAGTTGGGCTTGAAACTTACCTTGGCCTATCCTTCTTTGCACAGTTGGGCGTAGATGGGGTGTCATCAGTGCTTGTGCTGTCTTCTGTCTAGGCGTGGCCCTTCAAACCGCCTCTACCACCATCCCAGTCTTTGCCGTAGGTCGTGTTTTTGCTGGATTGGGAGTCGGAATGACATCCTGCCTCGTACCCATGTACCAATCCGAATGTGCCCCGTTTGTCCATTTCACTCAGTGTTCAATTTGATTATCTTGAACCTACTATCATCCTTTTGCCCCCCATTGCAGGAAATGGATTCGGGGTGCTGTCGTAGCCTGCTACCAGTGGGCTATCACCATCGGACTTTTGGTTGCCGCGATTGTCGTCAACGCTACCCAAGATATCGACAATGCTAGCTCTTACCGGATTCCGATCGGCATTCAGGTTAGAATAACCAACCCCCGATGCCCATCATCTTCAACAACGCTCTTCCTAACGCCCTCTCCTTTTGTAGTTTGCTTGGGCGTTCATCCTGTCTCTTGGGTTGTACATCCTGCCTGAGTCCCCGAAATATTTGATCCTTAAGGGCAAGGAAGAGGAAGCCAAGAAATCTCTCTCCAGACTGTTGTCTATTCCGCCTACCTCCCCCCAGGTCTTGTGCGAATATGAGGAAGTTTGTGAGAACCTCCGGGCCGAACGCGCCATGGGTACCTCGACCTACGCAGATTGCTTTAAATCTGGACCCGGTAAATACCGTCTCCGAACTCTGACCGGCATGGGAATTCAAGCTCTCCAGCAGCTCACAGGGTGGGTTTTGATTTGCCTCGCATCTAATTGTCGTGGCACTGATACTAATCGCTTTCCCCTCCCTTCTTAGAATCAACTTCATCTTCTACTACGGCACCACGTAAGTCGCGTCTTACCTACTCATCCTACTGGGCACATCTCAAGCTTTAAGTTTCCACTACAGGTTTTTCAAGAACAGCGGAATTCAAAACCCTTTTACCATTACCATCATCACCAACGTCGTGAGTACCAGGCTGCGTTGTATTCCTGTTCAAGCGTCTTTATTAACCTCCGCGTTTTGTGCTGTTCACAGGTGAACGTAATTATGACCATTCCTGGAATCTGGCTTGTCGACAAAGCCGGCAGGCGATCGCTTTTGTTAACAGGAGCCGTACGTTGTGTCACCCTATTGCCGAGTTATGGAGCCGTCCCCATGTTGATCTAACTTTTATTACTCCCACAGGCTGTGATGTGCGTGTGCGAATTCATCGTCGCCATAATAGGATTGAAGATCGATAGTGCCAACGTTGCTGGTCAACGCGCTTTGATCTCACTTGTTTGCATTTACATTGGAGCGTTTGCGGCTACTTGGGTAAGCGTTACAATCACTCAAGTTCTTCGGCCCAGATTTACACTTACCTACTTTCTCTGACAAATTCTCACAGGGCCCCATCGCCTGGTAACTTGGTTTCTTGCCTCACATGAAGCATGACACGCATGACTATTAACAATCTATTTAACTACAGGGTTGTGACCAGCGAAATTTACCCTTTGGCCATCCGAGCCAAATCCATGTCCATGTCCACTGCATCCAACTGGGCCTTGTTCGTCATCCCTCTTTCCATCATCACGCATTCGAGGGGACAAGAATGCTCACCATACTTTGACGCACAGAAACTTCGCTATCGGCTACTCCACGCCCTATCTGGTCGATGTCGGCCCTGGCAAAGCAGGCTTGCGTTCGAACGTTTTCTTCATCTGGGGAGCGTGCTGCGCCTTGTGCTTCCTGTTCACCTTCTTCTGGTTAGTTCACCTCACCTTTTTCAGTATACGCACAGTGCTTGTTGCATCTGATGCAATGTCCTTTTGCTTCTTTTCACCTCCTAAGTATCCCGGAGACTAAAGGGCTCTCGCTGGAGCAAGTCGACCAGCTCTACATGAACAGCTCCATCCTTGGATCGAACGCATACCGTCGGCGTCTCGTCAATGGAGAATTTGACAGTCACCAACCCTCTTCTCCCCTTGGGTCGATTGCCGAAGACGACCGTGGAGACAAACTCGCCAAGGTTGCCTGATGAACATATCACATCTTGACTCCCCCCCCCCCTAACAAAAAAAAGAGAAAAAAGACAACATCCAATGCATCGGCAATGCTTTCGCTCCTTCTTTTCTTTTCTTTTCCTTTTTTTTTTGCCCCCTTTCTGCGATAATACTATTCTTGCTAGCTGTTTGTCACTCACATTTTTCTTATCTTTCTTGTCGGAGTTTGAACTAACCAAAGAAAAGCAACAACCACGGCAACACACAACAAACAAAACCCCCCAAAAAAAGAAACTTGTGCATTGTTCTATGCATGTAATTGGTACCCCTCTCTTCCCCTCCTCCTGTATTGTCCAACCAGACCAAATGCCCTTCTGGGTCACTCGTACTCGTTTAGTCTAATTCTTTCCCATCTACACCATTGTATCACTATTTTATCTTCTTTATTACCTCTTTTGTTGATCTCTGATTTGGCCGTTTGTATTTTGTACGTGAAGCAGTGGGGAGTTTCCTCGTGTTCCTTTAATGAAACGATTTGCTTCTTCTCTTCTCCTTTTGTTGAGGGGTTCGATGGTTAGCTGTGATAGTGAATGGTGGTGATGGTGATGGGATAGCCGCACATGCCATCAATCCTGCTGGCCAACGGGGGAGGTTTTTTTCTTTTCTTTTTTTTTTTTCTTTTGCATGGTCACATTCTGTTTCTTCAGCACGACCGTTTATCTCGCCAAGATCCGCTGAAGTTACCCTTGCAACAGATGGTTCTGGTTGTTAGCCCTCTGAATTACTTACATGAAAGTACTCGGTTGTAGTGGTGACGCGAGACAGCCATCGAGAACACTTCGAGGACATACAATAGCACCATCATTTATCATCCACAAAGTGTGTATAACGTAACACACAATAGAATGTAATGTTTCAGTCACACGAACTGGAAGTAAGCTTGCCCGCTCATTTTTTGTTGTTGCGTGTTATCGTGTGTCTGGCCATTGGGGTGACAAACAGCGCCATCATCCTGCTAGAAAAACACACACACACACACAAACATCCGTGGAATCGACCATCTCACATTGCCCCCACCCACACAGACACACACACACGGCTCCTACCAATATACACAGACACAGACACACGCTTGGGTTTTTGGTGTCTCTGTGTGCATCTTCATCCTTCACTTTTTTTTTTACATGAACAAAAAAAAAAACAGGGGTTTCATCTCGTGCAGAAATGGGTCGAGGTAAGGCGTACAGTACATCTTCGTCTTCTTAGTCGTGGATGGGTGGAGAAAGGGGGTTTTCTTTTTTTTTTCATCAAGGAGAGCAGGAACGTGTGTGTGTGTGTGAGACAAGACCTCAACATAACAGGAGACATATGTGTAGAAAAGCGCACAAGCCCTTGAAACCGATCGAGAGATTACAGATAATGGGCTATTTTTTTTTGTAGATGTGTGTGTGTGAGTGTGTGTGGATGAGGAGAGGGATTAAGGGGCATAATTTTTGAGGAGAGATTGAGCGAGTTGTAAGCCGGCAGCGACCCAATCGACGCGGTCGATACGGAGGACGGAATACTTAGTACGAGTGACGTCGTTGTAAGTCTCCTCCTTGGCGCGACAGACCATGGTGTAGGTCCTGGCGGTGGCATCCGTCACCACTTTTTGGTACTCCGTCTCGTCCCGCTCTTTGATCTCAATCAGCTCGTTCGCACTCATCGGTAGTATCACCTGTCCTACCTCGTTAAACCCCGATAACCATAGCGTCCCCGTATGGTCTTGCACCGTCATCTGGATCAAGTATCTGCACCCGTTCCCACAAACAAACACACATCCATTATCTTCTTCCTCACTGTGCAAAAAAAGAAAACAAAAAAAAAAGAAGAAGAAAAGGCCTTACCGATGATCCGGTGCCGGGAAGAGTTTGTCGCACTTCTCACACCTCCATTCATCGTCGCCGTCGCGCAAGAGTTTCTTGTTACAGCGGTCGGTAGGACAAGCGGGATAACTGATGGTCTCGCTCTTGATATACATGATCGTAGCGCGGAAGTTGAAGTAGTCGCCGCGCTCGTTCATGCCGAGCTGGGATTCCTTAATTTCTGCGATAGTCTTGAGGGAATCTTCCGTTACCTCGCGGCCGATGCCTGCGCCTCCGAGGTTACTGAAACTCTGGATCTTGGCATTTACCCCCTCGTTGTCGTACCAGCCCTTCAACTCAAACGCCTCCGGTATATCCGGATTCACTAGCATCGCCGCACTCGATAACATGCTGAGGTTTCGGCCCCCAAAATCCCCTACTTTCACCCCTTGGAACGCTATCACAGACTCCACTGGCGCATCAAATGTCTCCGCCGTCTTCCCCCACAACGTCATTCGCACCGAAAAGCCTGATTGATCTACAATCGTAATGTCTCGCTTGACACTCTGTAAAATAAATAATATCAGTCAATTACTTTGTAGTCGTAGATTAAAGAATAAATTATGATTGTGCGCACTGTCTTTTGACTAATCTTCCCAACTATCTCCCCTAGTTCTCCCGCATCTTTCAAGACGGCTACCACATCCACGACCGAATCTTTTTCCACATCATTGAGATCCCCGAGTTTCGTCAACTTGTGCAAAATAATCTTAGGCGTCTCGGCACTATCTTCGCACTAAAGAAGATAAAAAGTCAGCTTGAGCTGCATTGCTTAAGAAGAAAGGGGATTACTTCTTCGACTTCAGTAGCGTTTTCAAAAACGATTTCATAATCATGGCCGGTAGTATTGTACTGTTTCTTAGCAATATTGATGCGGCCTCTCGAGATGGAATACACCTTCCCCTCGTGAAGAGACTCGTACAGATTATCTACCGCATCGTTAAAGCCAGTCGCTTTGATCTGCCCACTCTCGTCCAGAAACGTTATCGAGAATAACTTTCCGTCTCCCCGTGCATTCGACCATCGCTTAACTTCCGATTTTTGTGACACTCTGGCCTTGATTTTCCAACTATTGATAACCAAAAAAAAATCGAGTCAGTTTTTTTTTCTTTCTTTCTTGAGCGGGGAAAATTAAAAAGTATTACTTGTTAGTGAAGGGGTTGAGTCCAGCAATAGGAATGTAGCCATGTGCACCGGCACGACGGTCGGCAGATTTGGCAGGTTTGGCGGAGGCGGTGGTGTTGGGTTTGTAAGAGCTGGGCTTGGGTTTGACGTCTTCCTGAGACTTGGGTTCGACTTTAGGCTGGGGGACATGAGTACGGTTAGCCAGGGCGGCGGGGGGAGGCTTGTTATCCTTCGGGTCGCCGTCGCAATTGACGGGGTTGCCGATGCGCTCGGGGTAGTCCGATTGGACCACCTCGACGCCCAGCAAGACCACCACGTGTCGGGAGCCGATGAGGTTGACCGTGTAGGACGGGATGCGAAGGATAGAATGCTTCTTGATTTGCCCGCTCTGCACGAAATGGTTCAGCTGCGTCGCTAACATGGCCGTGATAAACATCTGTCCATCCGAGATTATTATTCTGAAAATATAAACCCTTCAGAGACGACACTTTCTCCTCCCTCTCAGGAAATTTCTCACCTCCATCTCTCCGGCGCTGACGCAACGTTAGTCACCCCCACCGATTTGAGACTGATCACCTGGACCGTCAGATTCTCGATCTCAAGGTTTTGGTTCTCGAACATACTCTTGATCGCATTCGGTGTAAGCTGTTCATAAAAGAGAAAACAGAGACAGAGAGATTCAGTCAAAGAGGCAGGGGGGTGGGGGCATTTGTTTTACTACGCGTTCATCTAGCAAGGGAGCCCTTTATCGGTGCTTACTTGTGCTGCCATGTTGCCTCGGTGTTCCCTGGGGGCTCCTACACGACTAGCTTATCGTTTTTTTCGTTTCAAGAGGTACCCGGATGGCTCAGCAAATAATCAGTAGTATGGTGGCGGTATACCCGATATGTAGTTGTTGGTTATCGGTCTCATCCACCAAAGCGCGTCTTCGAATTTGTGCTGTGATCCGCGTGATCCGCGCGGCCGTCGTGGCGAGGCGGATGACGTCCCCAATCCGATCATGAGCGCCCCCGACAACATCATATCCGCGATATTCTTTCAAATATCTCCTCGTCAGCCTTTGCACCTCATATCATACCGGACTCGCCTCTTTCCTCATACAACTTAACACTCCATCAAAAATTGGAATTGACTGCCTACAGCAGAAATTAGAAAAGAATTGTTGCACAGCATTTCAAGAGAACTTGCTTAACGAATTTGATAATCAACAGAGCTAGAGAAAGCATTCAAACCCATTGGTGATTGCTGGTTGAATGCATGCAAGGCTGTTGTTTGTTTCTTTGGCAAAAGCTCCAGAAAGATTAACTTGGTTGAGTGCTTCCTGGTTGATCTCACATGAAATGAATATATTCAAAAATATTTTAATCAACTAGTTTAATATAAATCCAAGACACATTAGAGTTATAGTACATCCCTTGAGTTTGAACAATATTATGGGGTTTCAAATTTGAGTTCAAGTGGCTTTACTGAATCACTAATCTTCACAAAAAAACTATGCAGCTTGAGTTTCAGATATTCAGGTAATTAGTCAGAGATGATAGAAATGACATTACTTGCTTCAATTTTGGAAGTGTGAGCCTGACAAAAAGAAACAAGGATGGGTGTTTATTTGAAATTAATTCAAGATGAGAAAGTAATTATAATAAACAGGCTGGAAGGATGGGAATCCGTAAGCTAAGTATTCACTAGCCTCCTCTGGAAAGAGTCAATAGGGGGTCTTCTGGTAAGAATTGAACCTTGTGTAGAACCATGTTCCAAAATTCTAGGCTTGTGGCCAAGGCTGGTTAATGTCAGAATTCTTCCTCTGTTCCTGGGCGCGCGGCCACCCAACTGGAAACCCCCTCATTTGATTG
>LAVV01012605.1:8851-19646 GCA_001263375.1 Puccinia sorghi
AAAAAAAAAAAAAAAAAAAAAAACATGCACCCCCCTGTGACAGCACTACATTTCCATAGTTTCTTTTCTCACTCAAGTTAAAATATCATGTTGTGCAATTAGATAGATACTCAGCTTCTGTCAGGTCTGTCATATTATTTCAGGTTGCAGCCACCTGCAGCATGCTCACTCTATTTAAAGGATTGGGAATTTATTTCTTTGACTTCATTTACTGGATTGACCTGCACCTACCTTCACACTCCTTCAAACTCCTTTAGATTTCAAACAAAGACTCAGCTCATTTCGCCCTGGAATTTTTGTCACTTATAATAAGAAAAATCAATGTTAGATAAAATTCTTTTATCTAAGTGTCAAAACTCAACAAAGACTCAGCTGCGAAGGAGTGCTACTTATCTAAGCATCTAGATCTCCCTTAAATACCATATCCAACTGCCACTGTGGAGTGGTACCAGTGGTCCTTCCCAAAGGATGGTCTAAAAATGGTGAAGCTGATTGGAAATCAAGTTCATCCTTTCAATCTTTTTTTTCCAGGTAAAGTTATGAAGTGACTGTTCTGTTTCAAATTAGAATCCTCCAAGTTATTCACTTTCTCAGTGTCTCTAAAAAACTTCCTACCACTGCACATTTCTGGCTCCAACCTCAAACAAACTATGTTGAAGTATAAGCATGATTATTTATGCTTTTACAGGGTAGCCATATTCCATATAGTTTTATTACATTAGTTCAGATGGGTCTCTTCTGCTCTTCTCTAAGCTGGTCTTGACTCTTCACTTCTTTGATTGGCCAATCTCAGGAATTTACTTTCTTTTTATAGACTTCTGGCCTTTTGGGCCTTTGTCCTAAAAATAGTCTCAGCAAAGGGATTCAATCCTTACAGTCTCTCTCACAAGCAACCTCTTGAAATTCAAAATCTGGATTCCAGACCTTCCAGGATGTACTTCAATCTCCTCAGAACACTGAGTTGGCAGTATATCTCTAAATTTTTGGCAAGCTCACCAATCCTAGGCTTTCCCCAACAATGACCCTTCTCAACTGTATACGCTCCACTTGGAAAACAATATTTTTCTGTGCTTCTGGCATCATTCAATAAGAAGTCAATCCACCACCCTCATTTAAATAAATTGAAATGGTTTTTCCCATCAAAGTTATGCTATCTTTCACTTCATGTGGAAATCACTCATTGGCCTGATCATATCACATTGTCAATTTTTCCCATTGGTTCCTCTGCTTTGCTGGAAGCATGGCATAAAAGCATGTGAATGCATCTTGGGCTGGAGGCAAGTTATTATGCCGAATTTCACATTTCTCAATGCTTTGAAAATCTTACCAAAGTTATTTTTGGTTTTAAGGAATAATTTATGTGTGGACAGATGAAAATGCCACAATAAGAGAATCTTTGATCAGGTAATTCATCATAGATTTCAACATTTTTCAACTTAAATTCAGGCCTCAAATCACATTTCCAGGTTACAAGTATGATTTAACCCAAAAAAAGGTCTCTGAAAATTATGAACACCTGAAGAGCTTGCCAATAACTTTTGGAATAATGCAAAATTTGGCTGTTGTGGAGTCTTCATAAGCAAATCAGTGTGGTGTTCCATTTGTTTTAAAGTTACAAAAGAACGTGGCAGAGGTATTGTGAGCTGAAGATTATATGCATAAGAGGGTCTTTGCAGGAGGACAAAATATTATCATGGATGAGCTAGGATATATATATGGACAGACTAATATTATGTGGATAGGGAATTATGCCTCAACTGGGAATGGAATGCAGGAAATTCCAACGCTGGGTGGCTCTGTGTCTCAGCCAGGGATTGAAAAGAGGATCTATCAAGACTAGGAAAATCTTTGTTTCAACCAGGGATGGAACAGAGTTTAGGGAAAACTATTAGGGTCATTAGTTTTTAAGGGTGGAATAATTGCTTGAATGGCTAGGACTTGAGTATTGGGAAGAGTCTCAAAAAGACTTGACTACCTTATCAATACTGGTCAGGTGCAGAGGAAGCAGGAAGAATCACTTCTTTTTATCAGTTCATTCCCACACAGAATCTAAGCAAATATTTCACTAAACTTGATTTGCTACGCAACAACTCCCAACCTGGACAGGTTCAAAACATCATTTCATGACATTTCACAAGAACTCAAGATCAGCTTACATCATCTTTCTCAAAAAAATTTTAAAGGAGCCTTTTCCCACATCCCTCCTAGCTATCAGTAGAGAACCTTTTTACCCTTTCTACTGAGCTACCTTGAAAAACTAATTCCAGAACTTGTATCTTCAAAGTGTGTGCTTTTCCTTTGCCTAATTATTTCCTTCCCATTGAACAGTCTAATCTGAGACTCTTACACCAGGTGGGATAATAAAATAAACACTTGAAAAATATGTTAACAGAGCAGCAAGATCTCATTTCCAATTTGAGCAAGAATAACAATTGAGGAAATTCAAAATACTTTATCAGCCATGTTGAACAACTTCAATCCTCATTTTTTTGTATAAAAAGATTATCAATTTCTTGAATATAACTCATCTCCTCATCACCTCTGTTGAGTAAGAAAAACAATTTGTTCCATGTTTTTCAACACTTGATATACTTTATTTTTTCTATGAAATGAAATAAAATTTTGATGATCACCAGTGAGATTCTTTGTTATATATTAATTATTAATTTCAGGCAGAGACAGTATCATACCATAAATTGTTTCAGCTAAGATACTTTATAATGTAAATTTTATTCAGCTACACTTTTTTTAAGTGTAAATATTTGGCTACATTTTATTTCTTCAAAACATTATTGTGATTCAGAAGAATATTACACTATTTTTTTATGTCCAAACCATCATCTTAAACTAGCAACACTAGATTCCTGAAAAGAAAACTTCAATAAACTACCAGTTAGTTTAGAAAATGTTGGAAGCAACTAATAATACACCAACTTGTCCAGAAAAAAATAAGATCTTCAATAACAGTTATTGGTCAAATAGTGTAGTTTAGCTCCTGTTAACACAAGATGCATGTCAGAAGGATTTGGAGTGCTCTCTGGCAAATCATGAGACCCTTTGGAACTGTGCATAATCAAGAAGGCTATCAGCCTCAGTTGAATATACAATGCAACATGATGTCATGGGGACATTCACACCAAATGAACTGCTATGTTGCAAGATGACACCATTATGGCATCATTTGATGTAAGAAGGGTGAAATACACCAGAAAACTCTAGTGGCCCCTTGAGGGGACCTCTTGAATATAAAAGGAGGCCTCTGTGGCTCTGAAACCCTCAGAATATTCACCCACAAGCTTACAGTAAGTACCTTAGTGAATATTCTTTGCCTACTTTTAGAGTAGTGCACACACCACCCTTTTTCCATTTCAACCTTCCTGGAATGATGGTCAGATCCCTGAAACTTCCCCTTTTAAGCCTTCCCTTATTCCTTATAAAGTAGTTGCTGCAAGAATACCGCCTCTGGCTGAGTAAACCTGATCAAGTGCTTGCCAGCTACTTCCCTCCATTTATATATTTCCAATCCCAAGTATACCCATCTTTTGGTATCACCTCTTCCCAAAACCTCCATATATCAAGTTTTTGGTTTTGAAGGGGTCCCAGTGTAGTATTTGGTCTTCAGGAGTGAGGAATGAGTAGTATTTGGTCTTCAGGAGTGTGTACTTGACCCCTTTCTTGGTCATTTTATCCATAAAAGGTTGGTGGCAGAGAGTAATTTCTGCTTTTAAGAGTCCTTCAGCACAGTGATAGTACTTGGTCTGTCTGTTGGCAGTACCAAAGTTTCAGTCATAACTCTACATAACATGAAATGTATTAACTCATCCAGCAGAAGGTCCAATGATTAATTTGCAGCTAACTGGTCAGAAAATCTTGTTATTTCAAGTCAGGGTTTGTACTGATCTAGAATGTGACAATTGGGTGAACAACCAAGGGAAATAATCTGAACCAATTGTATGTACAATTCAAACTTCAAATTATCATTTAAATTTAAATCCTGTCTTCTTTTTGGATGGAAAATTGCTCCATAAGGGCATCCCCACTGCAGGAGGTAAACCCCAGTGCTATACCCAAGTTTAGCCTCCTGTGGTTGATTTATCTATGCCACTGAGGGTGCTAAACCTGAAGCTTTCATAGTTCCCAGCCACTTGGGAGCTTTAGTAATGCCAGACCTGTCTACCACACATCATTTCAGTGATAGGGAGGCTCCCTTATGCACCCTGACCACAGAACAAGATTCAGCAACACCACAGGGTGCCAAATCTAGCTCCCTGTAGTGCATTTAGGCCTCATTGTGGAGCTTAACATGCAGCACACTCACCAAACTTTGACATTTAGCTCCCAACCACTCCTCCCACAGTGGGTGACAGGCAAGCTTTGCCTTGCAAAAACTTTGCTGCATTGATCTTCGTGCTGATTTTGAGTGCCTCACCACCCAAAGGCAGAGGCACCCAACTCTACAAACCACAACCATGTTTCAATCCAAAAGCAATCACAAAAAAACAAAGCAATTTTTTTTCACAAAAAAAAAAAAAAAAGAAGATGCTTCCCAGAAAAAAAAGGAAAAATAGAAGAGAGAATATGTATATAGAAAAAGGTTGTTTGGAAGAGAAGAAAAAGAAGAGAGTATTACTGAGAAGCAGGCAGTTAAAGGGGCTTAGGGGGGGATGTGAGGTAATAGTAGAGTAAGAAGTGTCTGATTTTTCAAAAGCGAATAGATGAATTGGTGTGTGTGTGCGCGTGCATATAAAGAAAAGGGGAAGAAGTGCACAAGGAAATTGGAGAGTGTGGGAGTCATATAATGATATATATGGTCATAGATAGGATAGGTGATATATGTATATGTGTGTGTGCTCAGTGTGTGTATGTTAAGAAAAGGATTTACGCAAAGAAGACGAGACAGATATTTTTTTTTTGTTGATTTTTATATATTTATCTTCGAGGGGAAGAAGGGGCTAGTTTATATGTGGAGGGGATGGAGTAATTTCTACAAGAGGAAGAATGGAGAGGGAGTTAAACGATGTAGCAACAACTCGAGTTGTTTTTCTGTTTGCGTTTCTTGCCCCTGTTGCCCGATTTCTTTTCATCTTTTCCGCCGGATGAAGCGTGAGGATGGCCCGTGTTATTCGAGTTAGAATGCGCTGGTTGACGGACTAGCATGGCGGCGCGAGTTGCTGATTCGAATATCGAGTCCACCCCTTCGTTCTTTAGTGCTGAGCATTCCATATAACATCGAGCGTTGATTGACGCGGCAACCCGCTCTGCCTGGTAGAATATAAAAAAAAAAAAATTAATGACAGGTTTTTCCAATTTTTCTTCAACAAATGATATGTGGTAAGACAGACCTCTTCTCTTTGTACGAATTGTGTGGGGTTCATTCCGGCATCTGCGTCCCTTAGATCCTTCTTACAGCCGACGAGGATGACGGGGATGGTTGGGCCGCATATTGAGCGAACCTCTTCGATCCATTTGACGGTGACGTTCTCTAGTGAGTCGGGGGTATCGATTGCGAATGCGATGAGGATGACGTGAGATTTTGAATAGGATAGTGGTCGAAGTCTCTGCCCATGGGGGTGAGAAGGACGTTAAAATTCTAGCGTTATGTTTTTTCAGGAGTGAACTTGGTGCGAACCTCGTATTCCTCCTGACCACTGTTTTTTTTTTTTTTTTTTAAAAAAAAAAATCAATTTCCAATAAAAGAGAGGGATAGAGGGAAGTAAGAGAATGACTGACGCGGTATCCCAAAGTGCGAGTTGAATTGGTTTGCTATCCAATCTGATTTCTGCGACATAGTTTTCGAATATCTGTCACAAGATGAAGTTAGTTGTGAGACATTTTTTTTGTGGGTGGCAGTGAGATTGTACCGTTGGTTCGTAGTCTTCAGGGAATTCTCCCATTGCGAATACGCTGAGTAGACTAGTTTTACCACAGGCTCCATCGCCGATGATGACTAGTTTCCTTCGGATGGGTTGGTTGCTGTTTGGGTTTGGTGAGTGGGTTGGGCTTTGAGCAGGTGATGATGTGGACATGGTTGCTGTTGATGTTGATGTTGATGTTGATGTTGATGTTGATGTTGATGTTGTTGATGTTGATGTTGTTGTTGTTCTTCTTGTTTAAGTGGATGAGAGTGTGGCTTACATCAGCCGCAGTCCTAACGCAAATCCCTGAAAAAACTTGAAAAAAAAATTAAAGAAAAATTAAAAAATGTCCGAAAAAATGCGAAATCGAGTTTTGCGGAGGAAACTGATTATCGAAACACTCACCGCCAACGGAAACACACTCAGGTCTGTCTCTTCTCTCTTACCTTCTGCTCCAAAACTAACACTGAATCATTCACAACAGCACCCTCCTTCTCATCGCTGGGTCCATCGCCGCACTCTTACTCCCAACTGACTTACTCTCTCGATCAACCTACATCTCGGAAAACGCAATCCTACCCGGCCAGGTCGGCTTTTTTTTTTTTCCCTTTTTTTTTAATTCCAACGTCTGATCCATCCCGTCGCTCACGAACTTCTACACTACAGGTCAACACGTACTGGTCCTGGAATCAGGTCCACAAGGCAGACAGATACGCAGAACTAGTCGATCAATCCCGTCATTTACCATCCCAAAGGTTGGTTAACCAAACTCAACCCTTACCAGTGAAACTCACTCTCTGAAACTCCTCACAGCCGTGCCTCAAACTTCCTTCAACTCTTCCAATCATTCGGATTACGCGCTCAAACTCAATCCTACTCATTCTCATCTCCCAACTCAAATCTGATTGCCAATGGCACCAACGTACATGCAATCCTACATGCACCCCGCACTGACGGATCTGAGGCACTCGTCCTCATGGCCTCCTGGTTAACAAGACACCCCGGCTCTGACATCCGCCAAGGTGACATCAACGTACGAGGCGTGGCCATCCTTCTGGCCTTGGCTGAATATCTCATCAGTCCGTCATTCCCAACATCATTCAACTCAATTCTCAGCTCTTCTCACAAACACACACCCACACACCCATATCCCCCATAATTCATAATAATAGCTTTCAACCTATGGAGCAAGGATATCATCTTCTTGATAACTGATCAACACCTAGAAGGCACCCATGCCTGGTTAAAAGCCTATCATGGACTTTCTCAATCAAGTACGTCCCCAACTCCCCACAGTATGTTATTTTTTATCATCTCATCATGCTGCTTTTTTTGTTTTCAGACTTGAAAATGCAACCTCTCCATTTGAAAACCGGCTCCATCTGGGCTGCGCTTAATATCGACTTCCCATTCCATTCTTTCAGTCACATTGGGATCGATTATGGTAACCTTCTCCCATTTGCAAAGTTCCTTTTCTTTTCTGGGCTGATTTTCACTACACCGGCTTGCTGATCAGAGGGTATTAATGGCCAATTACCCAACCTGGACCTCATCAATACCGTGGCGAATATCGTCCGTTGGACTGGCTCGTGTCCTGTCACCATACATGATGAACCCCTCGAGCCAAGCTATCCAAGCTATCTGCCCGATCATCCCCAAGTTCATTCTTACATTCAAGCAGGTCGCACTATCATCAAGCAGATGGCACATGGCCTCAAGGGCTCACCATCCGGCCCTGAAGGTCTTTTCAGCACGTACCGCATAGACGCCATAGGCCTATTCGCCCACCCCGCCGACGGTCCTCATGGGTTCCATACCTTAGGTACCATCCTTGAATCTAGCTTGCGCAGTCTCAACAACCTACTCGAGCGTCTTCATCAAAGCTTCTTCTTATACCTCCTACAATCCGAGGCCAGCTTTCTCAGCGTCGCCATGTATCTCATCGTGCCCCTCCTAATCGGCGTCGGCATGACCATCAAAGGCCTTGCTAAATGGGCCACTGCTTCCCAAGATTGGCACTCCTCCTCACCATTACCATTACCATCATCTGATCCTGAAAATAATCAAGATCTGCAATCCAAATCTATCCCCAAACGCCCACTTAGTGCCAATTTTGAAAATGAAAAAGGGGCTCAAGTTTTATGGAGCTTACGGGTAATTGGACTCACCCATCTCGTGGGTGCCACGGTTTATTGGGGTCTGATAAGGTCCATCAAGCCTAGGAAACCTCAAGAAGTAAATCCATCTCTCTTTCCTCTTGTTGATGACAGGATAAAGTTGACGCCTCACGACGCATTTTTCTTTATCAGTCGGTCCAGCTTTACATATCTATGCTCATCTTTGCCGTCCTACCGATGGTGGTAATCAAATTAGAGCCACCTACTCGGAGAAGCTCGCTTGCGATCTTTGAACCGATCCAACTGATGCTCTCCGGCTGTTGCATCTCCGTCATCTCCGTCCTGAACTTCCCCCTGGGCACGGGTATCGCCTTCGCACTCAGCATGCATCCGCTAGGTCTCGCGCTGCTGCTCCTCTCTCTTGGCTGGTATCACCATTCCTCCCTCCTCTCCCTCTTCATCTATGACCAGGTCCTCGACGCTTGGATCTTGCCCTTCTTCATCCTCCTCTTCGTGCCCCTCTTCGTTCAATCTCTTCTCCTCCGCTTGTTGAAGACTTTCTTTTAAATTACTGTACCGACATTCTTTCAAACAAACAAAAAAAAAAAAAAAGAAAAGAAAAGGAAGAGAAAGAAGAAAAGAGTAGAAAAACCTCGAATTCGAAAGTCTACATTTTTCTATATACTTTCTGGTTTTATTTATTTATCATCCATTAACAAGTCGACAGGTGTGTTTGACAATTATGAGGGTGTTTCGTGTGCCTCTCCAAAAATGGTATTATTAGCACAATGACATTATCCACTAGTATTATGAGAAGCCACTCAAGTATTCCATCCCACTAGTGGTGACTTGTAAATCTCACAAAGAGAGAGTGAAAACTTGATAATTGGGGAACTGTTTTTCAATACACTTCAAAAAACATCCCTTGTGGCATGTGGTTTTTGTGATGTATGAGATGGTAGTTTGGAATTTGGGCAGCCCCCCCCACTCCTAGCAACGGTGGGCCAGCTACGCTACCTGTAGCATAGTGTTAGCTTATTAGGCTACACTACCTTAACACTACCGTTAGCACCAATTTTTGACAACTAACGCTACAGGATTTTGAAAAAAAAAACTTTAGCATAGCGTTAGTTGAGCCCCCCAAAACACAACTAACCCTAACCAAATTTCCTGTTAGCAGTGTTGTAGCAGTGTTAGTGGTCAAAAAAGCTATGCCAACCTGTAGTACAGCCTGTGTATCAGCTACACTAACCTGTAGCGTAGTGCATATATCAGCTATGCTAACCTGCCTGTAGTGTAGCTGAAGCTATGCTACAGGCAGCTATGCTAACCTGCCTGTAGAATAGCTTCAGCTATTCTAACATGTAGTTTTATTGTAACTACAGCTAACAGTAAGCTAACCAAGTAATGGTAGTGGAGGAGAACAGTGTTGTGATTTTTTGAAGAAACAAATCAGATATAATTTTTTGAGAGAAATCAATGTAATCCTTGAAAATTTTTTGAGTCTTCTCAAATTTTCCTGTTACTTGAATCCCCTGTTTGAGCCACCTATGACTACTCACACACCTCTCAATTGTCCCTGGCTTCAAACTTCCATGACCACTGAAGCAGACATTAGCTGCTGAGGAAAATATTCACTCAGCAGCACAAGATGATGCTGAGCTGGCTAAGTAGTCTTTGTCCAAAGACAATAGGACAGGAAATGTCTTTGAATGGTCCCATAATGCAGAAATAAACATAAATCAGTGTCAAAACTCTTATAACTTATGAATATAAGCAACATACCTTTCAACATATCAAAAGGCTCTTTTGATCTTTTGCAGCTGCTGTTGCTAAGCGGTCCATATTTTTGACATAGACCTCTAGCTCTCTGCTATCTTAATGGGGAGGAGAATTTAACAATTCAAATATATTATTTTTATCAACTTGTGGAGTGTCCTTCTTCAATTCTTTGATATCATCCTGGCTCTTCTTTAGTTGTGCCTCTTGCTTGTTGAAATTCTTGATCTCCAGAAGTAATCACACGTGATGTTCTCTTTCTGGCCAGCAAAGAGGAAAAAATCTGAGACAGAATGCTGTGTGAAGCAAAGCAGCCATCACTAAGGCCTCACATTCAAGTCCCTCTTCCTGGTATTCCTCAAGTTTTGTTATCATCTTGTGATACATCAGATGAAATGTGTTTTATTGGGAACCAGCTGCCTTCTTCTTCTTAAAATATTTGATTGTTTGATGATGATTTGCCAATACAAAGGCACCAGTAGGTCCATCACCCTCCATTTCCTTGGTAAGAAAATTGAAAATCTGATATAGTGAGATGATCAGTGATATAAATCAAATTGGTAAAATTTTATAATCACTCACCTTAACTCATTGTTTAAATGCTTGATTTGCATCCAATTGGCTTGGGTGAAATGGATTTCCTGGAAGTCCCCCAACACCTTAGGGTTTTGTTTGTGGCTCTGGCTTGTGATCTGATCTTGGAATTTTACAAACTCATCATGGAGCATTGCATCAATAATATAATTGGACAATGTCAACAATGGCTTGATTTGGGTTTTTTCAATGACAAACTCACTTATCTTGCATTATAGGCAATCCTGCGGCTTTCATACTTGATGTTCCAGCAGATCCCATAACCAGCAATCAGAGGCTTTAGATTTTACCTTCTACTGCATTGGCACATCGTTTAAAGTCCTTTTCACATGTCAAAAATCAGGCTCAGCTTTGAATCAAAATCTGCTTCCTCAATAGCACGCTGTGGAGCTTATATAGGCAAGGTGGTGGCTGCGGGTCTCAGCAGTTGCTGCCGCTGAGGGCATGGTC
>LAVV01012606.1:38922-58878 GCA_001263375.1 Puccinia sorghi
AGAAGAAAAGGGAAATATTCCGGGGAGTCAAAACTTCAAGATCATCAAAGTTTCCCGCAGTGAAACCAAAGAGTACTCGATACACATCAGAGGAAGACTCTCAGTACCTACTGAGACAGTTTTTCTTTCCACAGCGTCAAATAATTTTCCAAAGGGTGTGAAATTAGGCAGTTGGGCCTTCTTGGTATGTTCCTCTTTCACCATCTTTACCAAGCCAACAAGCTCAAGAGAGGCTTCCTCCGTCCAATTAAATCTCAATACTGCTTTGAAAGCCTCTTAGTTTGCCTTGACCATCTCTTTGGACTCCTTTGTTGCCTCCTTTTTCCAAGCCAGTGCGGCTTTTTCTTTTGATTTTTGGTCCTTGTGTTGAGCCACCAACAAATTGGCCCGTCGGACCTCGTTGGAAGATCTTCTTGGCTTCCTCTTTGACTGATCAGAGGGGTTGGGAGAGTTTGGCTCATTGGGGGCAGTGGTGCTTGGCTAGTTTGGTTGTGGGTTTCGTGAGATTGCTGTGGCCCCAGTTAAGATTTGGATCTCCACCTACGTCATTGTATGCCAGGCCAAATGGTGGCCCAGAAGAGGTAGGGCCTGGTGACTAGGCAGAGTTTGTTGATTGTAATGGTGGCCATGGTACTGTGTGGGTTTGGATTTGTGATGATATGATAATATGATATGTGAGGGTGGGTGGCCCACCTATGTTGATTGGAGTTGGGTGCAAGTATCCACCACCTTGCCTCTAGGGATTTGGCATATATGATGGTTTGAGGCTGGTGGATTGTTAATCACATTCATTTTATGGTAGGTGGGATAATCGATAGGTAATGCCAGCCAGGTGAGAGAAGAGGCGGATAATATCCCAGTTCCGAGGTTGCCGGGCAGGTGAGAGATGAAGTGCAGAAATCTGCAGGTGCATGTCCAAACTGACTGGTACAGCCTGTCAACACATTTAATCCTGTATTTTAAGTTTGTTCACTATTTTTTTTTTCATTCCAAAACAGGTCAAAGCCTGTTTTGAGATTTTTTTGAAAATAAAAATTATTAAAATATAAATCAAAATTGAATTTCAAAAACAATCAAAAAAATTCTCAAAAAATTCTCAAAAATCATTTATAGTTGGGCCCTCATGCAGCTCACACCTGTCATTTTGGAATGCCAAGATGAAGTGCACAAAGCTTGGAACCCTTCCATGCAAGAAATGAGTACTATTTATTTGAAATCATGTCAGGTTTGTTTTGGGTGTCTGATACATGATGAGCCTCTTTGAGAGCCAATAATAAAAAAGCCCTACGAAGAAATGTAAGACAGTTGGTGCACTTATTAATACAGGCTGTGTGGAATATCAAATAAACATTTTATATAATGGTCCAACTCATTCCCACAAGGTCTGTCTGTGAGACTGAAAACATTTTTTTTTTCTGGAATATTGAGCAATTGTAGAGACAAAAGTTGCGATTTTTTTTTGTTAATGTTGTTGTTGGTGAAAGGCACTTCGATTTCATATAAACAAATGACTTTGTTCTGAGTGATATACAAGCGCAGAATGGAGCTTGAATTTCTTCTGTGGAATAACTGGATGAATTCCCGTCAGTTCTGGGAGACTCCCAGAAAATAAAATTAGGGGCTTCTATGCAAAGTACTAAAATTGTATTTCCGTCGCTCTGGACACCTAAATTAATATCCCTCCCCCCTAATTACTTCAACAAATCTGAGAACCAGCCAACATCACAAATTGAGGTGAAGAGTATATCAATTTATTTTTATAGGATGATGCTCATTTTTTGTAATGCAAGCCTTTGGATAATTAGGGTCTTGAAAATTCTGACTGAAAATCATATGCAGCTTTCACATAAAATTATTTGCAAGGGAATTTTAAAAATACATAACGGAACTTTATAAAACAACTCCCAAAATTTGGACAGTGGACTCCCAGTAACAAGAGACACTGCAAAAAAAACGTGATCAACTGCATGCAGTTTACATGCAGCATTCTCCAGCCAAGATTCCATTCAAACTCCACATGTTTGCCTATGTAAAATCTTTGGCACAGTGACTGTGCATCAAAGCTTGGTTGAATCACTTTTGGAGCATGTTTGGAGTAATAACAGAAGCTTCCTGGGACTTTATGCATGTCAACTGCAGGCAGTTGAGAAAGTTTTTTTTTCAGGGAGGACATCACCAATGGCAGCTTCCATCTAACTCCCTCCTGTTACTTAGGAGATGTCGTACTAAAACATTGAAAAATTTCCAAAGCATAAATAAATAATTCATTTATGGTAGATCAAGCCCATCTGGGCACCTCACCAAGTTTGGAATAAATTTGCCCAGGTGCACTTGGGACAGACCCAACCCCTGCTTGGCACACATAAAAATTGGGGTCAGCCATAATAATTTGGAATAATCTGCTACTATTCCAGAATATGTGGTACACATATCTTCTGAGTAAGTGCCCTCAAGTTCCTAAGTATTTGTAAAAATGTATTAGGCCACTTTTGTTGTATTCTTAATGCTTTTTGCCCATAGAAAATTTCAATATTTCACATGGACATGTAAAAATATTTCAGGGAAATTTATTACTTTTCCTGAAACTGTGGTACCCATAACTCTAATTAGTGAGTGCCACAAAGGGCCTAATTTTCTTTCAAAAATCAGTATGAAACCTTGAGTTTATTCTGATTGAGGTGGGAAATGGGACTGGTTCCTTTAAGAAATTGCTGTTATGCTTTCTTTCTTGCTGCATCAATTGTCAAGATTGTGGCCAAGATTTTTTGTTTGGGAGAGTCTTCTTCAGTGCTTCAAGATTGCACAATGTCATGAGTCCTGTGTCACCAAAATCTTTCATTTATTCATAGAGATTGTAAGTGCATCTTCTGTTTTCTATGTGGTACTTGGGGTCTAGGGAGTGTTGGTGGTTGTGATTGTGATTATAAACACTGAAATTGTAGTGTCCGGCCTTCTTTTGAAAATAAGCTGAGGCGGAAAAGGGGAAATCAATTAAATGGGTTAAGTTTGAATTCTTTCAGGTGTCTCCTTGACTATGTTTTTGTGCAGAACTTCCTCCCCTAAACAGAAAAAATAAAGAGAAAGACTGATCAATAAATATAATAGAAAATGAAAGAAAAAAAATGATAAGAATTTAAAATAGATATAACTTACCTGCCACTCCTGCAAATCATGCTCTTTCCAGGAACAGAAATTCTAATCACAATGGCATAGTTATTCACCACAGAAAAGTCTTTGATGTTGGTCTTCAAAAATTCAGGGTTGGTGTAAATGCCATTGGGGGGAGCAGGGATGTGTTGAAGTTCTTCAGAGTGATTTTGATTGGGACTGTTGATTTTTATTTCTTATTTGCTTTTGGGCACTTTCTCCTTTGGTTTTGTTGGCATTTTGTTTCTCAACAATGGCTGGTCTTCAATTGTTCTCTATTTGTTTACTAATTGGTCAATGATGGTGATTGGATTGATTTCAGGGAGGATGTTTTTGGGGATTTCATTTTTCTCGAGGGGGCTGCTGGTGGCTTCTTTTTGAGTTTCATATTCCTTGTTTTTATTTTTCCTCTTCATCTCTTTTGTCAAGGATTTCTTGAGTGAGTGTAAGGAGGAGGGCATCTACAGTGGCTTCAGCTGGGGATCTTGGGGATTCTGGGTTCACCTTGGGGGTTGATTGTTTCTTTTGGTGTGGTTGGGTGAGTAGCTTTTGTTTTTTTTTGACTTGTGAGTGCTGCAAAACCACAAATTTTGGCAGTGCAACTTCCATGTCATGTGTCAGGGATTATTTTCCCCGGAATTTCAAATCCAAGTGCGTATTTGTGAAGACAACTCCCATTAGCTCCCTTTTTACTTAGGATGATGACTCCCCCAAAGAGGGGGGAATTAGTTGAATGACTCCCATCAACAACATCCCCCAGGTCCTGGGAGTTGTTTGACTAAAAAATGGGAGTTGTTTAACTAACCCTTGTTGAATTCTTAGCTCAAAATGACTCAAGCAACATTGCAGCTGCCTCTAAAACCTGTCACAGACACATGTGTAATTGAGTTGAGAGTTTAATTCTCTTCCTCACTATCAAGTGAGGTTGATCAGAAAGTCAATATAAAACCTTCTAATATTTTATTCTAATCTGCTCATTCTCAACACAAATCTTTGAATCCTTCCTCAAGACAATAATCCTCAAGACAGAATCTAGCCTTGTCAAGATTCGTCAACACTTGATCAGTAAATTAATAAAAAAAACTCCTGGTCACCCTCTTCAACCCTTGACCTCGCTAACCTCATTCCTTGCTCTCTCTATCAAGATTTTCTGATTGAACATCCTCCTCCAATAAAACCACCACATATTGATTTATATCCTCTTTTTCATTCTGACTCTCATTTTTTTCTGTTTGATCTCTAGTCACTGAATATTTCTCCCTCAAATTCTGATTCTTCTTATACTTCAACTATCACAGGCTGCTCAAACACCTATATTTTTGCATGCTCGTGTACCCCTCAAGACAAGGCGTGGATTGATTTTCGGTAGCGTGGCACCTTCGTTTGGCTTCGGTTAAGTGAAGCTTGGCTAACCCGCCCCAACTTTGGCATGTGCCAAGCGGTGGGCAAGTAAGTTAGCTTTAGGGTCGGCCCAACGCGCTTTGCCTAATTTGGTTGTGTGCCCAGCGGCGCTTGATACACCATACACTGGCTGCCCCATGTAAAGTTAGCAAGCTTGGACTGCAAACCATGTGCAATATACCAAAAATTTCATTTCTCGCTGTTCTGCCATTTAACTTCACATGTAGGTAAGGAAATCGTTAATTCTCAACAGAGGCATTGTGCAGCTTGCAAGGAGAGCTTTTTGATTTATCTTTATCTCTTCCTTTGATGCAAGTGAGAAATGGAGCTCCAGACAAAGTGGATGAAGAAACAAAAACCCACGATTTCGGTGTAACAGCCAAAAAAATGCTGTCTCTATGCAAGAAGATACAGCAGCGAAAGTGGGCAAGATCAACTGATGCGAATCATATATGAGGCTATTTGAGAATGTAAGAAAGCAGATGGAAACCACAACAAAAAAAAATAAGAGAAGAGGAAGAAAAAACTGGGTGGCTGTTTTTTGTAGAATATTGAAGAAAGAATGATGGTGGTATGATTGCTTTGTGTTCGTTTCTTCGAGCTGAGGATCGCTGCGACTGCTACCCCATAAGGGCTAATGTGTGCTTGCCTTTTATTCGCGATGTAAGAGGATGGTCAACCCTAGGACGCCGAGTAATGCGTACTTGATCTTGGGGTAATCGTTCTGGGAAGAGGGAATGAGAGTGAGGATTTTAGAACCGAGTGAGGAAACCAAGCTGTGAGAGACAAAAACCAAGACCAACCATGACAATGGTAACGTATCCGACATGAGGTACGTATCCGTTGACCTTACCGATCAAGTTAGATCGTTTAAGGTATTTAAGACCATTGTACAGAGCGACATCATTTTCGTGGTTGTTATCACCCTTGGTCAACATCCAACGAGTAGGCAGCTGGTCCTCGCCCTCGACAGGATCCTGCTTCTTGGTTGAAGCTGGCTCGTCGTGGTTTTCAATCAGTCGATGAACGATCGGAATCTTGCCCTCGGGAACGTTGAAGACAGGGATCTCGCCAATCTTAATCTGACGATCTCTAGGCAGGGAAAGGAATAGTAAGTCCCCCCGATAAAAGCCGGGCTCCATCGAGCCGGAAAGGACGACCACCACCGGCGATTCCGTATTCAAGGCGACCGCCAGCCCTTTCCATAACATCAACGCCGTGCATATCACCGTCGCAAAATTCAATCCTTGTAGTAAGATCTGCCGAGGTTTTGAGTCGCACGTCGCAAGCCCCATCAATGTTTTGAGACATGACGCTGGATTTAATCGAGCATGATACTGCTTACGTGTCGAATTCCAAGCCGTCTGATGGTGGCGAGTTCCTGTTCGAACATCTTGAGTGAGCAGGGTCGTATGCAAGTTGTGTGAAGGTTCTGTGAGGGGGAGTAGTTCGAGATGGTTCGGGGGGAGTCTGCGAGGTAAAGACGAGGCTGAAGTATTTTGGTGGTGACGTGGCGCACGTTCTCCTTGCAACCATTTTCTCCGCTGACACTCAAATTGACATCAACAGCTGTAAAAATCTTTCATCTATTGCTCACACAGATCTTATCAAGAGCAGTCCGCAGTCCATACTCTTGAAAGTCTCATACATGCTGCCGTCAAAGTAATCCTGCGATTGATATCCAATTTGACATTGACAAAGCACAACAACAACAAGATGGAGAAAGCAAATCATTCTCACTGAAACCACCAATGACAACTTCCAAAGTCTTGTCTCTGCACCCATTTAAAAAATACACACATTCCATAGGGCCACTCTGAAGCAGACCAGGTCACTTCTTCTCAGTCACAATGCAGCATGGAGAAGAGCCTTTCTCAAGATAACCACCACTGTCCTAGTATGTACTAAAAATTTGCAGCTCCTCACGGCCTACAAACGCTCATCCAAGTGTGGAAGATGCTTACTCCCTAGCTCTCATCCTTTCTTGGGTGCTGAATGAGTGCAAAGGAACAGCAGCTGGTACATTGATCTGCTCACTGGAGTTCATCTCAGCTCTTTGTGTGTAATTCACTGACCAAGTAGTCTTTTCATGGACTGTTGCATATCTCACTCAAGTTCTTGCTTATTTATTCAGCCTGTGTTGTAAGCTGTATTTTTGCTTCTGGAGCGAAATTGAAGTTTATCGGTGTTAATTATATAGGCACATTGGCAGCATTAACTCATGTAGACTCAGCAGTGGGCTGGATTTTCCACTTTTGTCACAGATAAACCAAGTTTGCTTTCCACTGAGCGTTTGGATAATTCACCAAGTAAATTTTCATATAAGATAGAACTCAGAATACAGCAGCGGAATTCAGGGTGGGAAGGTGGGGAGATACTATTACACAAACCAGCAGAGTAAGATTGGTGGGGGCAGATTGGATGGAAGAAGTTGATTCTGGAAGACCAAGTCAGTCATACAGAACGTATGGCAGCCAAATTATTGGTTATCATCTGAGATGTGTGGCTGCACATGCACAAAATGTGATGGGCTGCTGAGCCTTTTGATAGAAATGTTTAGCTAAACATCTTTTTTTGGTGAAAAGTACCACAAAGGTACAGAGAAAAGGCAGGAGACCACAGGATTTCTCAGACAGAGAGGGAGTAATGGGTCAAGGTTTGGGCTACCTGTTGTGCTGCCATAGTACAGACAGGATCCATTCAGGTATGAGGTAGGAGCAAGAAATGTGACTTGACTGTAGCATACCAGGTAAAAAGGTGATATTCAAGGACATCCCTCCTGCTTGGCCAAGGCAAGGTAAGGTATCTCCCCCTTTTGAATAAAAACTACTTCAGAATTGATTACTGGAAGTGAATCAGACCATCAAGATTTGTTTGTAAATCAGGGACACCATAGAGATATTCCGGATTGATCACCTTATGTAATTCATGAGTCAAGCATATTTGAATGGGCTGAGGAAGGGGATAATTATCTGGGTAAGAGAAAACACTTCTGTTCAAAGGAAGTTGGAAATATTAGGTCATATCAAATCTAAAAAACCCACAATTAGAAACAAGTTAATTATTAAAAAATAAGGTTCTTCGGTCCCAAGAGGTTATTGATGAAGAACAAATATGTTTTAAGAAAGATGGATTTTATAAAGCCTGTCAATTACATAATGGTAGATTTGGTCATATTTGATACCCCCTAATAATAAATTTGGATAAATAAATGACCTAAGACATTTTAAAAAAAAGAATAAATTGGAATTCAAGAGATGATTATAGCTCAATGGCTTGATAATATCCAAATTACCTACAATATTCTTTAAGGATGAGTGTCAAAAAAACAAAAAAAACAAAAATGAAAAAACTGAAAAAAGGAGAAAGTGATGGAAGATGGGATGTTGAAATTTTACAACTATCATGTGTAGCCAAGGGAGCCAAGGGCTCTGTACAAAAAATTGATTATCATCTCTTTTGATAACTGAAAATGGCCATCAACACATTCTCAAACCTGTGGCTTTCCAGGGGGTTCAGATATCCTTCTTGCTCACTTCATGTTGTGAAGATTGCTAACTGGAGGATGTACAAAGGTGTGGAGGCTGAAGATAATCCCCCAGTTGGGGAAACCCCTGGCGAGTCCCAGAGGGGGTTACAATATCATAACAAAGTGATTGTCATCAGTCATTTTCTGATTTAGGTATTGGGGCTTGAGAATGGGAGCTAGGGATTGTGCGCACTTGTTTTTGAGAGATTTAGAGCGCGGGCACAGTGCTCTCACTGGGCAGAAAGACATGCAACAAGTTTTAAGGCCTGACAGCAAAGATGGTAAAAAGACTGCAGCGGGCATCTTACTACCAATTTCATTGCTCACACTGCTCAATTGAAAGGGTAAGCTCCACCAAAGAGTTTACAGACTGCTCAAACAATGCCTACAATTGTGTCTCTGGTGAGCAGGGTGGCCGCTCTCCTTGGGCTACTCTGCATGTGGTACCTGCACCATGGCCGCTGGCCCCTGCATCCGGGCCAGCCCAACATTTGGCGGTGAGGTATATCCTCCCTACTTTTTCCATGGACATTGGACCACTTCCGCTGACCTGCTCTCAAGTACATATAAAAGTACCTATAAAACCTTCCAAACATGCTTTGGCAACAAAGAGATTCCTTCCTATGAAATCCTTTTTTTCCAGGCAAAAGAACACCAGACCTCGAATTAGCCAGGAGATGTTGTACTATGCAACGAAGCCCCAGGTGCACAAACTTTGCTCACACCAAACCTGGTTCCCAGACCAACAGCTTCAAGGGAAGGTGAAGCCAGTGGAGGACTTCCCGTCAGTCTGGATTGCTCAATTTAGATGGGCTCAATCCATATTCCAAACGTTTCTTGGTGGTGGGAACCTGACTGTCATCAATATTCATCACCACAGAAACCTTGGGATTTAGAAATAGAAGCTCCAGATTAAGGAATCTGGGCGAACAGTGTTGTGGGGTGTGCAAACTCCACATTTGGAGTATCTAGTGTTTTTCATTTTCTCTCACGCGGTCAATAGTNAATTATTTATCTTCGAATCATCTCTTAGGTATCTTAACCCTCATCTTTGAACCTCCCCTTGTGCGCTTTATCCAGCCAAATCCCCCTCTAGTACGTTGGGTTGGTCGTATGACACTTCCCCTCCTTGGTGCAACCCCATTCCCCTGGCCAGAGCTTCTACACCCCCACTCAAATTACCTTTCCAAACCCATCCAGTTGACTCTGCACCCCAAAACCCTACACTAATCAATTTTCCATACCACCAGGTTATACCCAAAAACCTTTTTCCTCTCCAAAGAAGACCACCAACCACACTTCAATTAAAATAAAAACTGGTCAGTGGAATTCTCCAAAGAGCAATCAAAATTACTTCCAAGACTTGAAAGAAAATGCACTGGGTGTTCTATCTAGTGTTTTTGGTGCCACATTTGAAAAAGTGCACACCAGTAGAGGCTGTTATGGCCCAAAGTTATTTCCTTTGGCTGGAACAAGGAAACCTTCAAAAAAGCCACTTCCAACAAAACTCAACCTGGTATTTGGGCCCCAAAAGGCTTTCCCCAATAAAGTTTACACACATGTGTGACACCACCAGTTTTTGCCTTAAAGTGTGTGCAGGCAGGGCTGCACTTTGGCACAGGCCTAGTGGTGGCTCCAACAACCTGAGTTCCATTGTTCCACCACAGCTCTCCACTTCTTCCTCCTATGAGCTTTCTTCATCAACTTAAAATCCTGAACCTTCCTCTTCTATTCTCCCTATTCCTCTATTGTAAATTCCCACCCTAATCTGAGAAATAAAAATTGAAGGGGGTTCAATATGCGACACATCCACTATGGATCTGTGACCCGCCTGATGTTTCCGCGCTGTCTGGGTTGTTGAAGTGTCAAACTAGTCACTGCTTGATACACATTTGCTAACACATCCATGTGAGACTTCCTAACAGCATTGGAGGCAAAACACCACACACAAGCTGTACATAACTAATGTACTCCACAAACCAACACATTAGCAATGCGTACTTAGCTCAATGGTTAGAGCATAACTCATGAATGCTGAGGTTGTGGGTTCAAGTCCCACAGTACACAACCTTCCTTTTCACTTGTTCAATATGGGTGGGTCGCAGAACCAAAATCCCTGTTGTGGTGGTCCAATCAGGTTTCAAGTATCAAATTTGATAAAAGATCAACCTTCACCCCATATAGCCATAGTTTTAGACAAATAATTACATATTTCATCTCTATAAATACATTAAGCCCCAGTCACTCAGTGTAACCCCTTGGCTAGCATCATCCAGTGGACTTGATTTATATTTTGAATATTATCTCATAGTACATAATCAGAGTAGATAAATAAATAGTACATAGTAGTTTATAAGTACATAATTAGTCTCAGCCAATCAGGATTCAGGATTCAGTCATGATATGTGGCCAACCTGCTTTCAGAATTCAGTTCTCAAGCTCTGACCAACCACAGCTCACAGTTTAGCTCACATATTTTGGCCCTTATGTTTGGATCAATCAGAATACATGATTCATCTCTGACCAACCAGAAAGCACAGTTCAGATCTCATATCCCAACCAATCAGGAGCCATGGTTCAGACTCCCACCAGCAAAATTGCCTCAATCAAGTTTCACACCACCAAAAATGCCTCATCCTTTACTATAAAAGGAGGGCCTCTCTCCCCTCCAACATTCATTCAGCCATCCAGGGAATACCATCTCCAGGAAACTCATCTCATCAACCATCCATCTTCCTTTTCACAATCAATCATCCATCTGCCTTTACCTTTCCATTAGAGGTCAGTATTAGTTAAAAAAGTTACTTTATTTTTTTTTATTGCTTTTATTGTAATAAAAAATG
The DNA here is from genome assembly GCA_001263375.1 of Puccinia sorghi. Classification (NCBI taxonomy): domain Eukaryota; kingdom Fungi; phylum Basidiomycota; class Pucciniomycetes; order Pucciniales; family Pucciniaceae; genus Puccinia; species Puccinia sorghi. The sequence continues at coordinate 49,843 of LAVV01012606.1, forward strand.
ATCAAAGTCTTAATTTCAACATTTTATACGTTTCAATTAAAGAATTAAAAGATTTTATGTTGTGTAACTCAAACATTACACTGCTCTGAAATCTTTCTTATAACAGTTTGCTTATCCTTTTCTTTTCCTTATATATTATTGATGTCTGTTTCTTTCTCATTCTCTAGGCTTGCATCTGTTTCATTCCATCCCTGATTATATTCTTGTTCAACTTGAGTGATTCACAAGGTGCAGTTTTCAAGCAGGTACTTATCTACTTCTTCATTTCTTATTCTCCCTTATTTCTCTTATTCTTATCATCTGTGATGGTTGTTTTTCTTCAGTTTCTTTACTTCTATTAGATTTTGTTATCAGCTGCAATAAAGTTGGAGATCCTCAAATTCCTACGTGTAAGTGAAATTTAAATTAATAAAGAGAGTGTCACTCCGGAGTAAGAACCTCAGAGTCAGATTAAGGATTAACAAGCCTGGCCACATTTATGGTATTAAAAATTTGGACATCAAGTCATAAAAACCCTTCACATAAAATTTTCTTGCAGGGAGCTGCCACGTTAAATAAAGCTTTGTTGAAAATTCCCTTCCAAAAAAGTAAAATTTGCTCTTATGTAGGCATTTATGTCTGAAATTTTTGAATACCCTAATTGTTCAGCCAAGATGATTGTGGCTTTTCCACATGAAAATTTCACCCAAACCTTTATCAACCCCAAACCTTACCAGTGAGTAACTTCAAACACCTGAACTTCCTCACTTCTAGCCCTACTCTCTAGCAAGTTTCAGGAGAAAAGCAAGGCCCCTCTGACTTGAGGTGTGGCTCAACTCCTCCCTCAGAAAGGCTGAGTCGAGCGTTTCTGTGAAGGATCCTCATAGATTGTCATCCATTATTTCACCTTTTTCTTAGTCGGGATCTCCACAGAAGAGACTATCCTGACAACCTGAGACTGTACCGGGACTCTGGAAAGCCAGTTCAACACAGTTAAACTTGTAACTAACGTGTATGTTGCCTGTTAATTTTCAATGGCAATTAGCTCACCCGATGTCTTTTATGATGGTAAGCTTCAAGATCATGTTTTTTTATTATGTATTTGAAGAAGAATAAATCAACCAATGTGCTGTTTTTCGACTCTTGCCCCCTTCTTTTATTACTTTTCACATTCACAGTTGCAACCATATTTGCTCTAATTGAGGTAAACAAACCGACTTCATTCCTTTAAAATAATTATTCCTGAAGAACTGATTTTTATAAAGAATTGGTGTTCGCAGTAATTTATGACAGGACAGCTATTGAACTCAATCAAATCGAGACAACATTATTTTTATATATAAAAACCCTATAGCATAGCTATTCAATCCAAAAAAAAAGAAGAAGAAGAAGAAAATAACTAGGAAAGTATCTATGCAATCAAGGCGATGATTGCGACCAAGATCGGAGCGAGACCCGAGGTGAGCTCCGAACCAGAGAGCTGGAATGGCTTGGTAGCGGAAGACTAGAAGATGCGAAGTGGGCAGAGGAAATCAGCGGACGAGTCGGGAGGAAAAATAACCAACAAGATGGAGGAAGAGTGGAACAAACCTTGCTATCACCGTCACGGGCTCCATCGTGCTTCTTATCTCCGGTTTTTGGGGGGGCAGCGCCGGTGGGAGGAGGGCCAGGTTTATCAGACCCAGGATGTTTCTGGTGAGCGGGATCTTCCCCACCCGGTGGGGGAGGCCGATTGTCTGCTGGCCCGTTTTTACCTGCTGGACCGCCGTCTCTCCCGGGTGGCGGCTTCGTGTCTCTCCCTGGTGGACCAGCTTCCTTCAATGGTGGACCAGCCTCTTTCCCTGGAGGACCAGCTTCCTTTAATGGTGGAGCAGCCTCTTCCCCTGGAGGACCAGCCACCTTCCCAGGTGGACCAGCTTCCTTCCCTGGTGGACCCGCGTTCTTCCCTGGAGGACCAGTTTCCTTCCTTGGAGGACCGGCGTCGTTCGCAGGAGGACCAGCCTCTTTGCCTGGAGGGCCGGGGTGTTTTCCAGGAGCAGAGGCGTCTTTGCCGGCGGGGGGCGGTGGGCCGTCGTTTTTGCCAGACGGGATGGGCTGCCCCTGGGGCGGCGGAGGACCCCCATCAGCAGCTTCGACACGATTGACTGCAGGCGTTGGCGGGCCGTCGGTATGAGCTTCTGGGGCTCCTCCCTCTTTGCCTTCCTCCGCCTCTTTGGGCGCCGCCGGTGTGTCCGCGTTCGTCTTGCCCGGCTCTGGTTCTTTGACTGGCGGGGTGCTGTCCGGAGAAGTCCCAGCGGTGTTACTCGCATGTTGAGCTAGAGAGAGCGAGTCCTACATCACATACAGATTAAATAAGGTTTTCTTTTTCAAGTCAGTCTTTCACCTCAACGACATCCTTAGTGCCGCATCATTCAAGGTCAAAAAAATTACCTCTTGGGCGCCTGCTTGGGCCACATTTTGCGGGCGAGAATTGGCGCCGCCAAGGATTGCCAGGAGGCATGCAAGCTTGATGAAGTTAGAAGAGCGCATAATCGTCCGTCAACGCCCTCTACTATCTATCAGACTAAAACCGATATTACTGGTGTGGGTAGAGGAGCTGGATAGATAAATAAATTATTACCGCGAAGAGTTCGACAATAATAGATGAAGATGAGCGTCCCGGCGTTCTTCTGCTGTAGGAAGGGAAGATGGTTGGTGGAGAAAGCAAGCCATGAAGCTGGGAAGACGCAGGCTACTTATAGGCGAGCTGCACCCTGATAGCGTCGAGGCACGAGTCCTCCTCCATGAAAGCTGACGTTGCAGCCCGCCCTTGTCGAATGTCCGCATCGTCTCGTTTTCCAATATCGAGAGGTGTTGAGCTTTCGTTGTTCGTGACAACGCTCCACTCATTCGTCCGCTTTTACCCAATCACATTCTCGCCGTATCTATTCAGCTCCCATCCAGCCAGCTTGTCGGCGGGAGATGAGTTAATTTTTCTTCGGTAGTGGCTGTCGGACGCATCGCTCCTCATCGTCCACGGGACAATTCCATCATCGTTAAAACCCTCGGGTTGAATCATTCTTGCGGATCATATATCATACTAGAGTTGAGCGCTTAAGTCTTTCCCGTCGATGTTCCCAGTAATTGAAGAGTCATTGGGGTCGTCGAACCGCCCCGGTTGTCAAGAGACACATGAATAACAAGCTATCATGAACTCGCCGTTGATCAAGGACACGACCTGTGGGCGCCTCTCATTGTCTCAAGACTTTCTGACACAGCATACCAAGGATAAATTATCCCGAATGAAAAGGGGAAAAAACAGGAAAGAGAAGAACCAGCACCAATGTGAACCAGGATACCAGAAAGTGTCAGACGTCGAATGATTGCTTTCTTGGTATGAAAGAATATGGGCATGTTTGAGTCGCCCTTCTATCGGCCGCCCCGGTCGTGAAGGGGTTGCATACACACAGACACCCACATCAGTGTTGTGGGGTGTGCAAACTCCACATTTGGAGTATCTAGTGTTTTCATTTTCTCTCATGCGGTCAATAGGAATGGACAAGATTTTTTGCCCTCTTCCATATCATTTGTGAGCTAGTCTTGACAGATTAAGAGTCGAACCCTCTTTCCTTCCGCATTCGACAGTTTTCCGATTCGCTCAACATTCCCTGTGTATGGTCGATACCCGCAGCAGCAAATCAGCTTTAACCGGTCCGCTACCGCCGGCTTCTAGACAAAGACGACCAAAGCAAACGAAACAGTACAAAGAATTATTAAAACTTCCCCCGCTACCTCCTTCGCCAGAGCTTCCAACTCAACCAGAACTCCCGTCTATTGACACTGCACCGCCGCCAGTAACCTCATCACCAGTCCAATTGCTGCCCATATTGCCTGGGTCATCTTCACGACATTCCGATTCCACATCTTCTTCCGAAGACAACGTTTTCGATACCTCTTTTTGCCATTGAACAATAACCCTTCCTCTTAAACCACCTAAACCATTACTACAGCCTATACCATCACCATTTCTTGACCGCAATTCATTCGTCTCTTCCCAAATCCTAACCTTCCGAATTGAGTCATCGCGATCCTCTTATTTGAACCCTATTGTGACCGACGTTATTCCACTATTGTCCGAGCAACTTGATTCTAAGCCTCTTCTGCCAATGTCATTGACTACCCAATCAACGGACGCCAACGCAAAAGCAAAATTCTTGTCTGAACCATCCCGATACAAATCCTCCGTCGAAATCCTCCAAGCCGATGGATCAAATTTCAACAAATGGCNCGCTGATTCTGAATCTGAAGTATAATTCCTGCTTTTTTTCCCTTCTTGATGTCCTTTTCTGTGTGCTGGTCCTTTGGAATTACCACAGCACGGCATCATTGCCAGGCTCGTCAACCTGACTTGGCCCTGGATTGGTGTCATCCTCGTTGGGGTCATTGTCAGACTCTTTGCTGGATGCCTCAAAACACTTGCACTCTGGCTCAGTGACTTTTGCAACGGGACTTGGGACTACGCATTCTACCTCAACAAGCGGGAATGCTGCTGCGGCTTGGAACGTCAATCCCTGTCAATTTTGATCTCACTCTTTCCTAGACCACGTCATCTCAAACTTTTCCATTTACTCAGTTATTGACCATCCTTGTTCTTCCAATTTCTGTGTCAGATCAGCTCATGAGATCTGCTACAAGTGTAAAACTTGGCCTCAAGTCTTCAAGGTCAGAAGCATCTGTATAGCCTGTTTTTGCCACTACCTAGGATACATCATCAGCTCTGTGAGTCCAAACATAGTCCAGTGGATTCTCCTGCAAAACCATCACTCTTTGTCCAGCCAATGAAACCGGATTCTCATAGAAAATGAGTCCTCCAATTGCTGAGCCCCTTGCCATCTGATTTGATGGCTATAGGTCACATTTACCGAGATGGTGGCTCTCCTGGTCAAAGCTTTTATACCATTTACATTCCATACCGGGATGTTAGTTTTCTCAACATGATCTATCATCTTGAACCCTACATCCTAGTCCCGAAATCAAGATCATTCTGTCAGGGTACACTTTCCAACACCGCTTGAGTGCCTGGACCTTGGTAATCAAAGGGATCGGCTTAGTAAGTGCTTGGTAGTTGAAAATAGACTGAAAAAAATAACGATGATGATGATGAAAGTCTTTGTGGTAGGTTCGGGCCTGTCGCTTGGGAACGAAGGGCAGCTGGTGCATGTGGCATGTTGTGTTGCAAACCTTGTCCCGCATAATTTCATGGTCTTCCAAACCAACAAAGGTCAGTGTGTTTTTATTGTGCAATTGTAGGGAGAAGGCTTTATGTTGATGATTGGCCTGTTTTCATGCTAGACTAGAAAACACAAGATGCTGTCCGTCGTGGCTGCCATGGGTTTCAGCGCTGTTATGTCTTAGTATTCAGTGTTAGCATATGTACTTAGAATATGCTTGTATCTAGATGCTCCAAAATACTCTTGTACGGGGATGGCAGCAAGCTCTTCTTTTCCTCGCTTGATATTTTTTGCCGTCATCCCAGGTAAGCATTGTTTTCATTCATTCACCACTTCTCTTTATTTCTCTCTTTTTTTTCTATTAGATTTTTTATTGTAGCTGATGATGTTATGCTTGAAATACTCACTTGATATTTTTCGCCGTCATCCCAGAGGTGTGAGGCTATAATAAGTGTTGCCTTTGGAGCGCTGATTAGAGGTATTCTCTTTGTGCTAGGTTTAATAGTTTTCACATACGTCAGACCGTCTGAACTTCTCATCATGCTGGGAATATTCACAAGACTTCCATGTTTTTTTTCTTTCTATTGTTGGCTTCCTTGCCCCGACCAACCCTATGGAGTTTGTTTGTCTGTGCCATCTTTGCAACCATGACCTGAAAATCATTCAAACCATTCAACTTGGCAAGCTGGTTCTGTTCCAAGTTCAGAGTGTTGGGCAAGTGTGGAGGACTTTTGAGCTGATTCCCCGGGTTTTTGTGGGCCTCTGCGGGGGCATCTTTGGGGCCATCTTCATTCACGTGTCTGCCTCCATTCTCACTCCTAATTATCTTAATGTTGTGGGGTGTGCAAACTCCAAATTTGAAGTATCTTGTGTTTCATTTTCTCTCACGCGGTCAAGAGTAATAAGGATCACTTTTTGCCCTCTTCCACGTCACTTGCGAGCTAGTCATCACAGATTAAGATTTGAACCCTCTTTCTTTCCGCATTCGACAGTTTTCCGATTCTCTCACCATTCCCTGTGCATGGTCGATACCCACAGCAGCAAATCAGCTTTAACCGGTCCGCTACCGCCGGCTTCTAGACAAAGACGACCAAAGAAAACAAAACAGTACAAATAATTATTAAAACTTCCCCCGCTACCTCCTTTGCCAGAGCTTCCAACTCAACCAGACCTCCTGTCTATTGACACTGCACCGCCGCCAGTAACCTCATTACCAGTTCAATTGCTGCCCATATTGCCTGGGTCATCTTCACGACATTCCGATTCTGCATCTTCTTCCAAAGACAACGTTTTCGATACCTCTTTTCGCCATCGAACAATAACCCTCCCTCTTAAACCACCTAAACCATTACTACAGCCTATACCATCGCCATTTCTTGACCACAATTCATTCGTCTCCTCCCAAATCCTAACCTTCCGAATTGAGTCATCGCAATCCTGCGATTTAAACCCTGTTGTGGCCGACGTTATTCCGCTATTGTCCGAGCAACCTGATTCTAAGCCTCTTCTGCCAATGTCATCGACTACCCAATCAACGGACGCCAACGCAAAATCAAAATTCTTGTCTGAACCATCCCGATACAAATCCTCCGTGGAAATCCTCCAAGCCGATGGATCAAATTTTAACAAATGGCGCCGAGACCTTAATCGGGTCGTACACTTATGTCTTGACCACGTCTCCTTCTTTGACGACCCGACCAAATATCCAATCCTTACGCCTCAGGAATCAAAATCCCTTCTCTTCCTCATGCAAATCACAGTCCACGACGAACTGTCTTCCATATTGGACAAACACACGACGGCCACTGAAGCATTTGACGCCATCCAGACTAATTTCCAAGGTTCCATGCGATTCCGTCAAGTCGATCTCCTCGATCGTTTGGTCGATCTCAAGTCTGCTCCTGCTCCGACAGATGTCCAATCCCTTCAATTATTATTCAACAGAATTTTCGAGTTACTCAGCGATCTCGGAAAAGTTGGCGCAACGATCCCTCCGCTCGTCGAATCCTTGTTTCTCCAAATTCTGGTTCCCCCGCCCCCCAACATGTCTCGCTCCCAATTGTTTCAAAATATTTCAATTCAACTTTCTGGTAAACAAAATGTCACCGCCCGCGATGTACAAGTCATCATTAATTCCGCTTACGGGGAATCTACTCGTTTCGATAATCCGAATCCATCGTCCATTTCCCTTCTCCGCACTTATCAGAATCCTCCACACATGTCCAACCAATCTCGTAACTTTGCCAGTACCAGTAATTTATCCAATAATTCGCGCTCCTTCACCAACTCGACTACACCTACTTCCAGATCAAATACCGCCTCTGGGACCGTTGGACGCCCAGGCAGACCTACTGCCGATGATATCCTCGCCGCAATCAACAACATTCGCAGAGGGAACAATCCGCCGCCACCCCATGTACTCTCCCAAAACAACAACTGTACTTATTGTTCTGGCACGGGGCACTGGCGCTCAAATTGCCCAGTGCTCCGCAGGGATGCTTTTCTCCCGCCGCCGCAAGATCCCGGTCGCTCCGTTTCCACTTTTGCCCGACAACCACCCGCCAATAGGAGTACGCCCATGGTCAGATCGATTGCAAGGTCTGATCCTCCTGCGGGTGGGGTCGCAGGCGCCGTCTTGGATTCTGGAGCGACAAATCACGTGAGCGGATCTTTCCATTTCTTCTCTAATCTTTCCCCGCTCAATCCCCACATGACGCTGAATTTGGCTTCCGAAAACAACTCGATGGTTGCGACGCACAGCGGGAACCTGAAAATCTCGGCTGGGAATGGGGTGTGGACGATACCCTCGGTTCTATACAGCCCTCAAATGATGGGAACAATCCTTAGTCTCGGTCAGCTCCTCGAATTGGGATTTGCCCCGTCTTTCAACTCCACGCATGACATTATTCTTTCGTCCGCCCATTGCACAATTTTCGCCAAGTACAAATCCACCGCCCGCACCTGGTACATCAATTCCATTACCCCACCCGCAAATCCACTATCCAATCCCACTCCTAAATTGTCGTCACCACCGCTGAAAGATCTTGTCCCATCACCGCATAAAGTAATGGACTCGTTTGCGTGGCACTGCCGTTTGGGCCATGTATCCGATGAGGTCGTCAAATCCTTTCTACGCTCCTTTGTCCCATCTTTCGATCTGAAATCTTGGACCCCTTTTTTCTGTGAATCTTGCAAGATCGCCAAGAGTGAACGCCGCAGACATAATCTTCCGGATACCATTCCCCGCGATCAACCTCTTGACCTCATTGTGACTGACGTATTAGGCCCAATGGAAGCAGACCCATTCGGCCACCGTTTTCTCTTAACAGCCCGCGACCATGCTTCCACCTTTTCTTTTGTTTTCCCAATGAAATACCGCTCTGAAGTTCCTGATCTCCTCATCGATTTAATCAAAAAGATCCAAGTCCGTTTCCGCAAGCCACCTTCCTTCCTCCGGTCAGACAATGCAAAAGAGTATACCTGCTCTAAACTCGCTGAATTCGCCAAGTCAGTCGGGACACATCTCATCTTTTCTTCGCCGTACACTCCAGAACAAAACGGTGAGGCTGAGCGCCTAAATCGCACACTAGGCGACATGGCTCGCACAATGCTACTTCACTCCGCTCTGCCACAAAACATGTGGTCTTTCGCATATCGCTTCGCTGTTTGGATTTCTAATCGCTTACCCAACACCCGCACTAAATCTGTGACGCCTCTAAAGTTATGGTCGGGTCGGGACCCGATTCCACAACAACTGTTCCCATTTGGCATCAAAGCTGCCGTTCATATCCCCAAAGATACTCGGAAAAAACTCGATAATCGAGCTTGGATCGGAATTCTTGTTGGC
>LAVV01012606.1:62991-82507 GCA_001263375.1 Puccinia sorghi
TCAGATTTTTTCATCAGATTTAATGTCAGATGTGATAATCTGATACAATCATGTTGGTAGTGCACCTCCACCACCTTCCACTCCCCCGCCCCCCATCGAAATCCCTTCCTCCCCTCCTTCCATCCGGGTATTCCCGCGCCGCACACCCTCCCCCTGCTCTGTCCTCTCCGTCCCAACCAGGAAAGCCATAGTTGGCCAACCATGTACCACCCGTCAACACATTGTGGGGGTGGAAAACCCGTCGGTGAACTGACCGGACCATGCCGTCAAGGGGCCAATGGGCCTAGGGACCGCGAGTCGACGTCAACAGATGCTAAGGGCGTGCAAGGTTGACTTGACCGAACGGCTGTCGGGAAATTGACGTCGGCATGCTCCCTTGGTGTATAACCCGATGCTGCAACCAATTTTGTGGGGGACACTTGCTGCTTCATAACATTGGCAAGGTTTAAATTCCCCAGCAATAAACGGATATGTTGTGGGGTGTGCAAACTCCACATTTGGAGTATCTAGTGTTTTCATTTTCTCTCACGCGGTCAAGAGCAATAGATAAGATTTTTGCCCTCTTCCACCTCATTTGTGAGCTAGTCATTACAGGATAGCTCCATAAGACCCAAAGAGATTTTGATCACACAGTGTACAGTTGCTTTCATCTCATCCGGTTATCCTTCCCCAAAGTTGCATGGATCCCTTGCACTGTGTTGTGTTCCATTCCAATCACCAATGATAATAAGGTTGCCTCAAGTAATTTGTGGTAGAAGCAATGACACCATAACACAATTGATCAGCTAACTGAATGCTTCCATACGCGTATAGACAGAATGAAGTCGAAGTAGGGGCCAGACATATTTTTCTCCAGCTGTTGGGATTTTCTTTTTTTTTAAGTTCCACAGTTTTGGGCTTAATTGCAAAGACATGATACACTTCATCTTGGTCAGTTAAGAAATAGAGCATGTAAGAAAACAAAAAACCGACATGCGAGATCAACTTCAACAACTCAGAAGGCGAGACAATACAGAAATATCTGGGGGGAAACAAACAGCCTTTGTCCAATGTAGCATACAGTTTACTAGCCAGATCAGTTTCGAGACAAAGAAATGAGTGCAAAGTAAGCAAAACGGGGAATAGAAACTAGAAAAAGAGCTGTACGCCGTTATCAAAGCAGCACTCGCAATGAAAATTTATCGCATGAGTTGTATAAAAGTTATTTAGTCCGTGTTTTAATTTATTGTTTTCAGGTTTAAAGTTTGATATGACAGTTCTCGGGGGTGTGTCAAGAGCACCAAGCGATCGTAGGTGCACCTCTGCTTCTCGTTTTTGTTCTATTCTTAGGTGCAAGAACGAATCGGGAGGAGATATCGCAAGAGAATAAGCGTAAAACATCCAAGAAACTGGAAACCGAGCACGTCATCACACCACTGTAAATGCGAAAATAAAATTATAGGGAGGGAAATCAGTTTCACGGCGATGAGAAATGTACCGAATAAATCTTTGAAAAAAAAAAAAAACAGTATAACTAACGGCCATCATATAATGATAAAGCCTGGACGATAGTTGGATCTTGTTTGCTGCCTTCTTTGAATTCATCAAATCTATTGGACCAACCATTCAATTGGTAAGCATCAGTATACTGAATTCGGTTTGTGAGAGTTTACATTCCAAGGAAAGATGGGTCGGAATGTACGTCAACTTGTGATCTTTATTATGGTCCATCATCCGAAAGATCTTATCTACTCTCTTCTCGGGAGTGTCTTCATCAGGTGGTAGTTTGACCATCTGTCCAGTCATCTGAAGCAAGATAAATAAACATCATGGATCAGTTCGTGTCTTGATGGGCTCGAGGCAATACTTTTTTGGCGTTAGTTTGATGAGTTCTGACTTTGTAAATTGATCGCACGATCTGTAACATCTCCTCATAAGTGATAAAGCCATCCCCATCAATGTCATACAGTTGAAACGCCCCTGTGGAAAGTAAGAATCAATGAGTAGTGTTAGAAGTCTTCATCTTTATCAACGCATCCGGTAGCCGAGTTTGAATGAGTTTGATGAGTGTTTCTCAGGCTTGCATTTTAGCTTTTCGTCCAGCTGCCCCCGAGATGTTACTGATAAGGCGCAAATGAACTCCTTGAAATCAATTGTCCCGTTCTTATTTTCGTCAAACCTAAAAAGATACAATGACATGCCAGCAAATGGGAGCGAACGAGCGATGGGAACAAGCAATGTTATAAAATGTGGAGTAAAGTGTATTTTTTTTTTGTTTTCCACTAGAATGAATCATAAAAAGATAAACAAAATACTCACACGTTGAATACAAAATCAGCGAATTGCCCGGGATCCCCGAACGGAAAAAATTGTTTATAAATGCGTGCAAATTCATGCTTATCTAGTACGCCGCTCGGACAGTCTTTTAGGAAACCCTTATACCTGTTCGAATGGATTAAGAACGAGCGGGGTGGTTAGTTATCTCCAACATATTTTATTTTATCCAAAATCTATCGGCATTCGACTTTGGAAGATAAGACAAGGTCACTCAAGTGGATATTCACCATTGTTGCAGTTCCTTTTTGTCGACTGAGGGTTAAAAGTGGTTTTTTGAAAGTAAATTGATGGGTAAGTTATTTGTACTAGAATATCGAGCTCTTCCATAGGATGGAGGGAAGAAGTAATCTGAGATGATTACTGACAATAAGTTGATTTCTGTAGCTCGGTTAGTTGATCTGGGGACAGTTTGCTTTGAGATTTTCCCATGCTGATATCGTGCTAGTTGGTTGGTTCTAACTTTCCTTTTCGTTCGTCGGTTCTTTTGATTCGTTCTGGTGTTTGTTCAGGGTGATTGAGAGTGAGGGAGGTGGCTGTTGACCATCCAAAATCCAGTGACAGGGGAGAGAGTGGTTGCGTGCATGGGTTACCACAGCCAGATGTATGCGTCTACATGGGAAGAGGCCCGGTGCTTACGTAATGGCTCGGGAACCCTCCCACGATCCGGCTCGGTTGCCCCGATCCCTTGAATGCAGAAAATCTACTAGCAATTTACAAAATGATATTTATGTAATTGGCAACAACATACATCCAAAATCAAGGGTCCATGAGTACAAGGAGGAGGACATACCGGATTCACAATCGAGAACAGAGCTAGTTGAAAATACGCACCGCTGACCAGAGATCACTGTGCCTGAATTGCCACCAACTCTCCTAATCATGGACATGTGGGTCATCATATAAATCTGATGTTGTGCATTCCTAAAAAAACCAACAAACTAACGGGATGGACTAGAGGGTATTATTTTTGGCAGGAAGATACATCGACACTTTCCAAAACAAAACAAAAAGGCCTCTGGGTAGAGATGGACTGATCCAGTATAAATCCAAGGTATCCTCCAAACCATTTTATAAAAATCAAGCTCAATCAATATTATCCAGTTCTAAATAATCCCCAATTATACTGCTAGAAATTTGGAGTCACAGGTCAACCAGTGACAGAAAAAATATAAGGGGCCATTTTACTGTTCATCCAGTGGGCTCATACCTCCCTATGTTTTCAATAGGATTTTCTAAGACTAGTTAGGTTTGATGAGCTATACTTGGCTCAATTTGAACCAAATTTATCTTAATTTATTTCTCCTGAATGAAGGGCTTCAATATCAATCCACAGCTGATTTGAGTACAAAAAACCATGGGCCTGTACAACAGTTTTTGCCTATTTTTTGCGCAATTTGAAAATTGGAAAAACATTTATCAATAACAGAGATGTTTCCAAAAACAGTGAGAAATAACACTGAAATTGACTTTCCTATGTGAAACCCTCTGGTACACATTTCTAACTGAAATCATTCTTTCCCAGGAAGATCAGAAAATAACCTGGATTGCATGTGCAATGGTACAGGCCCTAAGGTATGGGATTTCTGTTTTCTGAAAAATCCAGAAATATACCACTGACAGATTGTGCACCACCCCTATTGAGCTTAGTTTGAATCTGTGGCTTTTTTAATGTATGAAGACAGAGCAGCATGAGAGAAAAAAGGGAGGTAAGCTCAGTGGAAGAGCTCTGCAACTAATGACACAGAATTACAGGGAGGGAAATCAATGATCTCATTTTAAGTGAAATCTTGGTTTGAAGATCACTACATACATGATCAGGTTTAAGTTTTGGCTGATGGATGAATGATAAATCAGCTCAGATTTGAATAAAATCAGGAATGAAATCTTTGACTCAAGACCATCAGATTAGAATGATGATAAAATTTCTACTTGGCAAGGGCTCATGGAAACAAGGCTGTGGAACTTAAGAATAAAAGATAAATTAAATGAGAAGGAAGAAGTGGGAGTTTCAGCTATTTGTATGAAACTTGGGGGATCAGGATATGCCATGTCCTATCACTGCGCTGAGAGTTAATGAAGAAAATACTTTCTGCTACCAGGTGTATCTCTACACAACTCAAACTCTGGTTCCCTTATGGCCTCAATTACAGAAGGCTCTAGGTAGGAAATAATTAAGATCAAATTACTTGATATACAAGTGAATAATAGAGAGGTGACAGCTGGGCTTTGCTTACAGGAAGGTTTTGAAAAGAGTAGTTGGCAAGCACTTGAAATTATTGGCTACTTGTCAGAGGTGGTAGTATTTCAGAAACTACTTTCAAGTAACTAGAGAAAGCTTATAAATTAGGATTTGGATAATACAGGCTAATGTTGCAGCGGTAAAAAGGGTTGGTGATGAAGAGATGGATACACTAATATTTCAAGTATGAGGAGGGAATTCACTTTACTTACTAATGTGGTATGCTGGGGTGAATCACTGAGGATCTATCTCAAGGCCAGAGAGGGCCACATTTTATATTCTCAAGGCACCCAGGAAGCTACATGGGGGGTCTTGGTTTATTGCACCATTCTTACCTCAAATGATGCCATCATGGTTTCATCTTCCATCATAATAATTCATTTGAGTACTTCAATTCATTCTACGTCCCCATGACATCATGTTGCATTGTTATAACCAATTACAACATGTGTCAACTTGTGTGAATAGAATGAATTAAGATGTGGAAGTTTCTCATGTTGATCTAGCCTCAATTCACATTCTATTGAAATTGTACTATAATATAATTTTATACAATTGGGATTGTACTGTAATTGAAATCCAATAGAAATCTCCTCTCTCATTAGATAAATTATAGCAATTCTTATTTATGTACATATTCTATTACATACATATATTATGTACATATTTCACATTCCAGACACTGCAAAAAAAAACTTGCTCAACTGCCTGAAGTTGACATGCACCATGCTCCAGCCAAGCTCATCCAAACTCCACCTGTTTGCATGTTAGATGTTTTTGGCACAGTCAATGAGCAGTATGCACAGTGACTGTGCATCAAAGCTTGGTTGAATCACTTTTGGAGAAAGGTTGGAGTAACAACAAAAGCTTCCTGGGAGTTTCTGCATGTCAACTGCAGGCATTTGAGCAAGTTTTTTTTTTTTGCAGTAATAATTATTATGGTACTTTGATTTCTGACAAAGTACCATAAGGAGTAGGAATTAGGCTCAGTAGGTAACCCTAGGTAAAATTACATGAGAAATCCATTTCTGAAATAATGTTACAGGATTTCACAATGTTGAACAAGATAAATTACTATATTTGATTATATGCAGGCTTTTTGATACTCTGGAGGATCTCTAAGTCTGACAGGTAGAAGGAGTAGAAATTCAAGAATACTGATTTTCTGTGTGTGGAAAGTAAATCAATCAAAAAATCAACCAATTTGAGGTTGTCTCATGTGACATGGGCTGCACAATAGATGCACACACCACATTTGTGCCATGCTTGACAAGGCTTTTTTGTATTATAATGAACACCTTGGGCTCAGTGACCAGATATAATGAGGTTTAGAAAGGTGGAAACCACACAGAAAATTTATTTCTCATGTAGAGTTAGGTTTAGTTTGAGCCACACTTTTGATGAACTTAGTTCCTGCAGAAGCTTTTCTATGGTTCTTTTTCTCCCTCAAATTTTGGTCAATCTCTTTCCCTAGATCCTTAGTTGAGTCTCATTTCTTCTTGTTTGCAATATCTGTACCCCAAACAACTCTCCCGAACTCACTGCAGGACTCTGGTTATTTTATATGTTTCCCTGTAAGGTTTGCTTTTGTCTCAAGAGGGAAGCACGAAGGTGTACTATTACATTACAACCAGTTAACAACTATTCAATCTGATTAAAACCAGAAAGATCATGCAGTAGCACAGCTCTGTGACACCTTGACCCTCTTGACTACTCACAGATGCCTAGCCTGCTAATTTTTTCTTCCTCAGTTCTTGTCTTGTTGCGGCGAGTCTCATTGTTCCGATAGATGTACTGCACACAGCATTGTTGGCGATGCAAATTAAGACAGTTTATTATTTTAGATTTAGTTAAGGAGTGAGCAGACGATCTAAACAAAAACATGCTATCTGACAGTCTGACCGGCATGAGTCAGTAGGATAAGGAGACAGAGATCATGATACAAATGCGCAATACAGATATTAAATCGATTGAAAGAGACTCATCCTCGAAGCCAATGAAAAGAAATCAAAGCAGTGTTAGTTTAAAGCCCAAAAGATTATTTACAGGTTGAATGTGGCCGGTAAGTGAGGTGAATGCAAGTCGAGTTCAGGGTCACGGCGATTCCATATAGCAATGTTGCCGGAAGCAGGCTTCGCATTGTGATGTCCGAGGAATGCCGTCTCTTTGAAGCTGCCGATCAATCAGCGCACATGCAACACAAGTCGTCCACTCAGGGGTCGCTGCTTTCTCAGCACGGTGAATGTTTTCTTCAATTCCTTGCGTAAGCAGTGTGTTATTATGCTTGATTTTTCCGATGGATTGAGTTGCGATCGCAAAGCCATTGTCAAAAACGGCGTCAACTTCTGCTTGCTAAAAAGCAGAATGATCAGCATATCAACGTGAGGGGTTGGGAAGTAATAAAGTTAGCTTCCGCTGCGGGCTTGGAAAATGAATTAGCCCAACTAAGAGTGCGCGTGACTAACAGTATACGAGGCTTGAACGGTCATGAAATCTGTTGCGGCGACCATGTAGTAGTTTGGGAAGTAAATCACCAAAGGCACGTCGGTTTTGTCATAACATCCGAAGAATGATGGACGTTGATGTAGACCTAGGGCAGTGAACTCGTGACGGTAATCGGGAATCCTGAGTGGGTGAAACATCAAATCAGTATGTTTTATGCTATAGGGAGACTCTAATGAATAAAAAGAGAGTTGTTTACTTGGGGAATTTGTAGCCGTTGTAATCAGGTAGAAGAGTTTTGTTATAAGACATATACAGTGAGGTTCCATTGGAATCTGCGTGAAGGGTGTCCCAGGGGGTTAGGACAAAATAATGCATATCAGACAGCAAGTTGAAAGCGACTCACAACCTCGAGCATCGATGACATATCCTACTCCATCGGTTTGCTGGGTGACAAGGGAGAGTGGAGATCAATAGAAAGTCGACGAAAGGGTTATAATATGGAGCTTACAGCATCTACAGCTATAATGACATCGAGTTTCCTCTGATTAAAAAAATATCAGCTTTGTGCAGATGAGGACGAAGTTGAGCAATGGAATTTACCGCTGGTTGCATCAACGGCCACAGTGGCATGTTTTCACCTGTTTTTTAGGAAAAGTATGCTCAGTACGAATGAAATGCAAAGGTGACAAGCGGGATATTTACCTCCTAGGCCTCCATCCGCGAGATAGAGTAAGGTATCCTTCCCATCCGGAAACTCCTGTTTGAGGCTTGATCCTGTACCGAGGCCATTGAATGGGTTGAATACCTAATCAGAATTGGCGCCGTTAGCAGTGTCAAGCGACAATGATAAGGTGCATGTTTGCCTCACCAGTGCTTCATCGTACATGTGTGAAGTGAAATATTCATATAGCCCAGCAAGAATCTTGTTCCATAAGGTCATCTTGTCATTGGGAGCAAATGGTTCGCTCAAAATATTAGATGAGGAACCCATGATAAATCTAGGGAGGGAGAATCGCACTGAGTTTTCAGAGCAACTTTGACGAGCGGAAGATGAAGAGGGCGCTCACGCTGCATTATCAAACCCTTTGACACATGGCGATTGCGGGATGGTTTTGCCCCCAAACATACTGGTTCCTAGGTAATCGATTGGAATAAAGCCGTTCATGGATGGATGCCATGCACCAAATTCGTACGGAGTGAACTCATCTGAACGCCAGCGAAAGACCAAAGCTCAGCGAATTTGTCTGGAAATCATCTACTTGTTCATGGAAGGTTTTTACTGACAAATGGGGGTGTGAAGATCGATTGGACTGCGACCTTTTTCTCCACGGCTGAAGACCAAGCAGTGGTCACATTAGGGAATAGCACATGAGGATGTTCCATTTCATTTGGTCACTCACCTTGTCGCTATGATGATTGGAAAAGGGGCATCGTAGTTTTGGAACATTGGGACATCTCGAATTGAATTGAACAAGACACTCTTGCCATAATCGGGGGCGTTTCTAACAAAAACGTAAGGGTCTTGTGAGGTTAAACCTCGCATTGTATCGGAATGAAGGTTGTCTGGACTTACAGAAAATGTTTTCCCACCATCAGAGACCAGACACTTCAAGATCAAATCAATTTCGGCCTGAAGCTTCGGGAATTTCTGATTTGAAAGGGGACTTACTCAACTAAGCTGGCCGGGAAGCCTGCATTGGCTTTCTCTCTGGCAATCTTGACTGCTGGCGGGTATTTCTTCACTGTCTCCCAGTCGAAGGGCTGATTGTCTTGCTGCAATTTCCATGTGCCAATTAATTCTCGAACATCTGGAAAATTACTGGTGGACTATTCAGCGACGCATAGAGTGAAAGAACAAATTGTCAGGTGATGACTGTGACTAGTGATTTTCAGACGATCAGAACTTGATGACAGCAGGCATTTTGAGCGCACCCATGAGCCGGTGAACCAAGAGCCTCTACACGCAAATCACTTTACTCAGTAAGTTGATCTTTGAAGCGAGCCATGGATAATTTAGACTCACCCACTTAGCCCAGTGACATAATTGATGAGTTGAATGATTCCACCCGTCTGATGAACATCAAGACACCATGTTAGGGAGCTATGCTTCATATATTTTCTTAAGAAAGCGGTTGACTTACCCCTGCCCTCACGGCATCAGGGTTTTTGTCATCCAAAGCGTGAACCATGCTGGCCCCTATGAGTGCTGCCCTAGGTCCTCCCCCCGAAAGCGCCAATCCTGGAATTATCCGCGAGCATTAGAACACCTATATACTTACAGCCAGAAAGAGTGAATGGTCCATTGTACCTACCGATATTGGGTAATGTAAGCCCTGTAACAGCACCTTGATCCACGGCTTTTTTCAGGAATAGCTCAATGTCAAATTCTGACAGACCCGCCCGAGAAAGATAAGAGCGCCAATAGGGCACAGATTTGAGTGTCCGTTTTGTTATATATTCAGATTCTTTGGGGGCCAGTGGACCAGCGAGCGTGGGTTGCCTGACCGCCAAATCGCTGGGACAATCTACCCAAACCTGATAAATTCGAGAGCGCAGTGAAAGGTGAGCCCCACGAGAACAAACGCATCAAATTACGAAGCCAGTTGACTGACCGGTGCATAGCCGCCACTTGGAGAATTTGTTAATGCGGGTGAACGAGCGATTAAACGAGGGTTATCGGGGGTGGCAAGGATAACCAGGATAAGGATGGAAGCATAGATCATGACAAAGAGGGTGATAACTACAGTCACATTGAGGATGATGGACATTCGGTAGCATGCCCTTTGATGGGCAATGGCCGATGTAGGTGGTATCTTATTGACAGCAATTTTCAGATGAGGATTTTTCGGCATGTACCCCATGGTCACAAATTGAGGAGAAGGCCTCCTGAGAAGAGTAAGGCAAGTTGAAGGAGGTCTAATTGGCCCTTACGGCTCGTTTTGATCCCCCGAACGATTGTATTTCGGTAGTTGATGTAGTCCTATACGGTGCTGGCGACCGAAGCTGGGCGAGGTTTTTGACTGAGGTCTATGGCAAAGGTTGGAAGGATTTTGAGAATTCATAGACTATTAGTCAATCAAGGGAGTTGCTGGGCTGATCCTCACTGATTATACTTGAAGTAAGTCGCAGCGTCTCGCTCAAACAGATCCCATCCGAGCAGGCAAGGCCAAAGGTTTGGCTGGCCTGGCCTGGGCTATACGATGGTTGGCTCGAAAGGGGAGAGGCCACCAGCGAGGACTGAGCGAGCCTTGGGAAAGCTGGGCCAATTCGTCTCTGGTACGTAAGTAGGCTTGCTGAAGGAGGAAAATGTCTGTCTCAGCACAATTCGGGCTGCGAATAATCCGACCACCTCTCCTGGGTGAGCTGCCCCTATTCAACATGACTGATTTAAATAAGGATTGGGTGTGTTGGCTGTCAGTCACATCTGGCTTCTCGCCCCCCCTCGCTAGGCTGCAGCTCATCCTAGCCAGTCCATGTTGCTTGGCATCCAACGACTGGTGTATGCGTATCGTACCTGGCGATTCGACGTTGGACTCTGGATTGATGGGAAACTTATCCTCGGAGCCTCTTACACGCTTCGGGGTCAACCAAGGTTACAACTTCATCCCCGCAACTGACCGCCCGGAGAGAGCCGGGCTCCTATGCCTTCCCTCTATGGGTGGTACTTTTACTTGCCTTAACCGGCTGGTCCAGGCGGAATGGCCGCTTTCTTTCCTGCCTGAATACCACCTGGCGCGTGGAGGGGGAAGCCATTCTTTAGCTGTGAGCCTCTGCAATATGACAGGACCACATGATGGGATTGGGATAATTTCATGATCTGTAAAATGATCCTCCTTCTTCTGCCCTCGGTCGTTTCGTGTGAAGCAGAGAGGGCGCATGCAGTCGTTCTCAAGCCGAGAGGCACCGGTGCCTGCAGAAGAACTTTTGGCCATTGAGAAGTAGCACGGTACACTGAAAGCGGCCAGCCCCGGCGCGGCCCGGTTAGCTCAGTTGGTAGAGCATTCGGTTTTTAACCTGAAGTAGCACGGTACACTGAAAACAATTCCGGGGCGGCGGTTAACTACCGTGTGCGTCTGGCTCCGGTTCCTCAACTTGTTGGATTGCATGTAACCTGAATACAGTCCCGGCGCGCTCACATCATTCATCACTCCTAACACAGCCAACTTGAACTTTCTTCTCCCACCAAATATCTATGTTGATGTCAAGTCCCTTCCTGGACGACATTGCCTTCGGCTGCAAGCTTGCATCAGGGCGGGACATAATTAGAGTTTGGTGGTAAGTTGTGACTCATTCTGGCCAGCACTCTCCAAACTGGCAAGTTACGTCTATTGAATTTTGCAAATATAGAGTGCTTTGTGTGTTCTCAACTAAACCTCACCTGTCCTGCAGAATAAGAATAACTTGTGAAACATATAATGACAAATGATCAAATATCGAAAATTTTGATTTACAGAGTCCAACAGAGTTACACACCGATGCCAAAAAGATCTTTTGCATCATACACAAATAACTGCTCATAGATTGAGAGTTTAAGTAACAAATTTTTGGCTTGACAAAATTGCAAGAGCATGCAAAATTTCATGTGTTAGATTCAGAGGAACATTTGTGTGAATTGAATAAAAATCCAGCCTTCTCACTCCAAAAAAAAAAGTGTTGACCTTTCTGTTCCTTATAAACAACTTTTCCAATAATGGGTAAGCTCCACGGCCACACAATCTGGCTGAACTGCGGCTAGTTGACATGTAGGATACTCAGAGTCAAAATTAACTTTTTTTTCCCTCCGTGTCACTTCGAAACCCATATTTTTGCAGCTACAGTGCAACACTGAACAGTCAATATAAATGCAATATTGGCTGAAGCAAATCCTTGCTACCACTTTAGTAAGATTACAAGCAACATTGGGTGTTTACACTATACTATGCTATTTTCCCAAATAGCCTTAGCATAGCAGCCAGCCCCCCACCTGGCCAAGATAGGGACAAAAAGGCAGGGGTAACTTTTTGGAAAGGCTCAGCGGAAAAGGAATGAAAAGAACCAATAATGAAATTTCTTTTATCTATGCTACTAATATAGACTAAGTAAAAGCTGATCAAGTTGTGGTTAAGAAAATGAATAAAAGACACAGCATGAATAAAATCACAAGCAAACAATCAATGAGACAGTTCTATGAGACTAGAATGAATAGAATATAACTACTAGACAAAGGCTCATAGGCTACAATGCTGTGATATTCCATTACTATCATGCTACTAGGAATCAAGCCTACTATGATGTTAATAAGTGAAATAAATAAATGATGGAGAAGAAAAAGGGAGTTCAGGGATGAATAGAAGAAGAATAAATTCCAAACAAACTTCAACCTCATTGAGATTACAGAGGCTGGGATGACCATTATTGTGAGACAAATTTGGAACACCAGTAAGTTGACACCACATGAAGCTTACTGATCAGCTTTTGAAACCAATCTCACTCATGATTGCATTTTTTCTTTTCTTTTTGGTGCTGCAGGAGGGCTTTTACTAATTGAAAACAAGATATATATTACACCCCTCTGCAAGAAAACCCACAGTGGTTGAGTTCATCCTAATTAGTATGGGATACACTGGTATTTAATATTGTCTAAGCTGAACAAATTTAATGTAAATACAAGGTCCCACCAAACATATATTGATAATTATATTAAAACATGTTGATTTCAAAAAATATCAAACTGGTTGGGTTCTGTCCAGATTGACTAGGAAAAGCACAAACAAGTTAAGTTTTCTGAAAGTGAAAGTGAACCCATTTTCCTGAGTGGGAACGTTGGAATAGGGCCAATAAATGTTGATAGGAAGAAAAAAAAATACAAGAAGCCTCTGAATGATGTGGTGTTTATTAAAAATATGTGGACAGTTTAAAACAACATGACTTATGGTGGAGCTGGCACACCTCATTTCAATGACGCTTGAGAGTGAGCTGGGGAAGTTTGGGGCCAACAATCCAATGCTTGCGCCTGATCTGAAGCCCTGGAGATGGAAAAATCAAGCCTTTACAAATTCAAGTAGAGTTGTAATCTGCTGAACCAACACAATTCAACTGTTGTACCTGTGGAAGATCCATAGTCAGGTGCCATGATTGACACTGTTGGACTAGATAGTCACATTCATGTGGTTTGTACCATTTGTCCCGCCATTGTTCCTTTCAAAAGCATTGGAAGGTGCAGAACTGAATGTGTATTGCCATCCACATCCATCCGCTGATGTAAACTAGTCTGTGCTATGGCTGCCAAGAGGCTTGAAACCAGGATTGGACTCGCTTTTGCGGGCTTTGAAAGGTACCATGATATCTTTGTCAGAATTATGACCTCAGTGCGCTCCATGCCTTTTTTTCCACCTCCCTCCTTCCTCCCATAACATTCTACCCCTACCTCCTGTTCCCTGTTCCTGTTCCTGTTCCCCATCCTGTTCCTGTTCCTGTCCTGGCCATGTGGCCTGTGTTCCTGTTCCTGTCTGATCAGGTCTTACTTCTGTTCCTGTTCCTGTCTGATCAGGTCTTACTTCTGTTCCTGTTCCTGTCCCAGTACCTGTCACATATCCATGTTCATTGTCTAGGCCCCCTTTGGATCTTGCTAGGGGGCTCTCTAGTTGTTCCTACTTAAGACTGCTCCTCATGTATGAATTACTGCCAAGGCAGGATCGCCGTGTTTGGATTGGGACATAAACAGTGTTTGAGGATATGGGGGAACCACACCATTTGGGAACTATGATCGAGCCATGGGAACTCTTAAAAACACCTAAATACCTAAGCAGATATTTGGAAGACTGAGTAAACGTAGCGCAGGTCGGGAGGGGAGGATTTACGGAGCCCAATTTTACTGCTCCGCTGGCAAGATAGGAGCTTCGGTTTAATGGCTGGTGAAGAGTTGATAGTGTGAGACACAACTGGAATAAACGACAAAGAAGAAGACAAATAAAGAAAATTACGACAATGTCTCGCGGAAGAATGGAATGATTGTTCCCATCGGTGGATGGCTTGAATGTGAATCGAGATAGTTCTTTGTAATATAGTTTGGAAGGCTTCTGGGCATAGAAGTAGTGGCCGATAAAAAATAGTGGGAAGAGGTTAAGGCGTCAGAGTGATTATTGTTTGATTGCTCGGCTCCTCCTGGGGCAGGCGCATCCCGTTATAGTCAATCGATCCGCGACAATGTCGATTATCGGGGTTTTCTCTTGGGTTTCCACGAAACCTCTTTTTGCAATGGCGAGAAGATTCAATGAGAAGTTTTTATTTTGTCATGAAGCCGAACGAACTTTGGACGCTCTTGTGTTGAGGTTGATGAAGCCCATTTTGGAATCGAAGCCGTCGATGGACCTAACCAGCGTGCCAAATAAGCTTAGCAATTGGTGCCATCCGTGATCAAGATTAAGGGTACATTCGGGCATAACCCACCTCCGTTTCAACTCCGCTTTCCAGTGGATGTTTTTTAGAGGCGGCGCCGAGACCGTGATCCCAATAACCAGGAGAAGGAAAGTGGCCGCCAATTCGATCATCGTCAGAGTTAAATTCGAGAGGACAATCCTAAAAATAGAACCAGGTCAGTACATGAGGAGAAGACGGAAAAGAGGCTGAGCTCACTGCTTACCGGGAGGAATGTAATGTGTTTTTACACCATGATCTATTTGGCTGGACAGTTACTGGGCCCGCCACGGGGCCATTAGTTCGGGGGCGGGGAGGACCTTGGCACATCGGATTTGCGTTATTATAATTTGATGTTCAAAATAGGGGGTATCAAATATGACCAAGTCCACAATTATTTAATCAACTGGCACCATTTTAAAAGCCATGGAAATGCATGTAAAGAAGATCAAAATCCCCAAAAGTGGAATTTTGTTGAAAATTCTAATTGACTGGTTTTGATGGTGGATTTGGTCATATTTGACATCCCCAAAAGTGGAATTTTGTTGAAAATTCTAATTGACTGGTTTTGATGGTGGATTTGGTCATATTTGACAATGTTTTACTTCCTGAACAATAAAAAATGTTTGAAAGTATCTTGGCTATCCTGAGCTGAATCCAACCAAGTTGGTAGCACTTGGAATAAGCTGATTTGCTATGACACCAAGGTAACTTAGATTTGTGTTGAATTAGTTCAGCTGATCAACTAATATTAAATAGGTTATTTTCATCCTGGATTAACTAGGAGACACTCAAATTTTTTTGAGTTGCTCACAATTCCTACTTGATTCTCAGAAAACTTGCAAACTATTCTTGGCTCACTCACAATTCCTTTGATAATCATTGAATAATCCTATGCTAACCCCTTGCTTCCTGCTCTATACACCCCTGATCCACAAATTTCAAATTACTTTCAATTAGTATTTAATATCTGAATTGATTTATGCTTCTCTTCCCATTTTTCTCCACTCTTATACCATTTTAATTTGTTGCTTTGTACATCACCAGAATGACACATCCTCATGGGTATCATGGCTTAATCAGAAATTCAGCTGTTTCTTTCAGGATAATGTTTAATGATAGTTTTATTAGAGACTAATATGAAGACCTTAATGTGATTGATCCCTGAGTTTTAATTAATAATATCAAAGATCTTCATCTATAATTTAAGATTCTACATTGATACTAAAATTTAAATGTATTTCCAGAATGTTTTTTTTGTGGTGGGGACTCTATTGTAAAAAAGGGGGCCTGCCAAACCAATGCCCCTAAATGAACACAATGCCCTATTTGAGTTGGGATATTTTTCCATATCTTCAAATGAGGTTTCAATGGTTGTAAATGTGCCCCCAGGAGTATCAATGAACATCCATGACACTGACCTTGGGGTGTGAACTGGCACACACACCTCAAAAAGGGGAATGTATGGCTATTCACCCCTGTTTCACGCCCCTCGGTAAGTGGGTAGGTCCACACAAAAGCCTTCAGAAAGGGCCTCAAAACAATTCTCAGAGATATTCAGGGCCCTTCCAGGAGCTCCAGTTCAGCAAAAAGGGCTGAAAGTTTTATATTTTTTTCACATTCTTTTAATTATCTCTTTCTTTATACCTGATTACTCTTGATTTTATTTTTAGCATATCTTTTTTTATTTTTCTTTTTGAATGGAACAGCAATAATAACTTCTCTGAGAAAATGTCTTTCATTCATTCATTCATTCTTTCTTTCTATCTTTCTATCTTTCTTTTATTCATTCATTCATTCATTCATCTGTATGCTTTAAATTGAGACCTTTAACACAATTTCTAACCTACTTGTCATGAAATATTGACGTCTTTGTTTTCTCAAGTGCCCAGATTATTCCAAAACATCTCAATCTATGACTAACAAAGATTATGAAAATTTTATATTCAAAGATGCTAACTGAGGTTAAGGTTCACAAAATGAATCAGACTATTCATCACCTCTAGGTATATCTAACCTCAGTATTAATCACCTCCAGGTATCTCCAACCTCAGAAAAATCTTGATGTGCACTGCGGGGTGCTATGTTTATCTCCCTACAGTGTAAGTAAGTTACAGTATGGGGGGCCAAGCCTGTGATTCAGTTGTTTCAATTTGAGACTTAGCTCCCAAACATCCCTCCCTCTGCTAACGCCCACTACGCTACACGTAGCGTTAGCATAGCGTAGTTTATCTTAAAACCGCTAACAGCTAACAACTTTTGTTGTAGCCATTAGCAGTTTTGCGCTAACGCTAATGGAACGAGGCCCAAAAAAGGCCTCGTTACACTACGCTACACGTAGCGTTAGCATAGCGTAGTTTATCTTAAAACCGCTAACAGCTAACAACTTTTGTTTTAGCCATTAGCAGTTTTGCGCTACATCCATTGGATCCCCCAAGTTTCATACACATAGCTGACACAAACAGCTTCTGTTGTTTAGCTGAGGGATTAGGTAAAAGATCTGTGATGATATGATTTTATTACGCTAACAAGAGCCGACACACTAAATAGAATCAATCAGAAAAACAAGATTAGAGTGAAGAGAGATAATTGAGGAAGAAATAACCAACGGTTGACATGGAAAGGTGTGGCGGAAGATTAAGGCTGAAGAGTGTGTAGGAGTGAAGAAGGAAGAGATGACAAAAGGATTGAAGAAGATAGGTCAGCAGAGAGGTTTTGAAGAAACAAGGTTGATCAGGTCTCACCAGTCAGGAAAGAATTGAATATGGAGAAAGGTGTAAGAAGCAAGGTAGTTGGTGTTGTGGAGTGTGAGTTTGAGGTGTTGAGGTTTGATGGTGAGTGAAGTGGCGAGTGGTTTGAGACAAGAGTTGATATTGAGTTTGAGATCAAGAAACAGAAAGAAAAGAATGAAAGGAAGGAAAAAAAAACAAGATGGGGTAAAGGAAACACAAGAATTTCACAAGAAATGAGAAAAGGAAACTCAGAAGGGTGATTTATTCCAACATTAGGGTGGGCCACATCACAGCTAACACATGTTACATCAGTCAGTCAATAATTTGGATTTTTTTAAGGATTGATAATATGGCAGAAATAAGATTTGGATTTAAAAGATACAAACGTAGGAAGTAGAACATGGGGCATGGAAGCCGGAAACTTACACCAGGACAAAAGGAAGGAAATGACGTATAGGATGAGCAGGATAAATTGACAGTGGGAAAAGGTATTGGATAATAGGGGATAGTGGATTCTGTGTGCCAAAGAGAAGAGTGCAGAATGTAGTAGTCATTTAGAGATGAACAAAATTAATGATTGAAAGACAAACAATGAATGAGTTTTCAATACAATGTGATGAAAGAGAATGGATGATATTATAATAAATTAAATGAATGATTTGATGACACATTTATTCATGGTTGATTTTACTATTCATTGTTTTTTATTCTCATGTAGTATAGCAGGAGTCAAAATTGGATCTGTCTGAGGTCAAATGTGATCCACTGAGTCCAATTATATAATTGAACCCTGTGTATCATCAGGCAGCTCAAATAATGACTCCAGATATACTAATAAAAAAGATTTGATCATAGATATAAACTCTCTACTACACATAAAAATAAAATAAGGAAAAATAAGAAAAAATAAGAAAAATAAAAAAATGGTAGCTTTATTTTAGTGTGGCTTTATAAGCTAAATATAAGCTACACTCCTTTGAAAATTGAATGGAATGCCTTTCATGGAATATTTATCAGCCTTAGAGACAGTAAAACTGTCCAAAAGACTTCAATCGTAAATAATCAAACTATTTCATTAACATTTTTCTCTCTCTCTCAAAAGAGTTTTTGTTCTAAACTAAATATATTTCATCAGATCTACACTAAATATATTTCATCAGATAAAAAACATTCTTTGATTAGATTCTCCTGATTATTCCACCCATGTAAAACACATGAGGTGTGGGGTAGTTGTGTTGTGATGCAGTTATATTCAAGGTTGAAAATAGAATTAATTTATATCTCAAAGTTCAAGTTGAATCAATATTCATTTGAGGTCCCACCTCTGAAACAGAACACTGGTTAAATATTCAATTTTTCCCAGGCCAGAAATAAACCAGAACCACAACAGATCACCCAGGCACCCAGAGATCCCTCACTGCTCATTCATCTTCCCACTCAACCAGTTTCATTATAACTTACCAGCAAGTCACATCTCCTGCCAATCAGTTCTTCTTTTCTTTTCTTTCTTACCTCCCTGGTTGGTCCATTAATCAACCCTTGATCATTACCTGTTTCTCTCCCCTTCCCCTTACTCTTCCTCTCTTTCTATTTTTCTAAATTAAATAAACCCTGTAGCACATGGACCAATCAATAAGCACCTGATGAAAGGTGAAATGAGGCTACTGAATTGATTCAATTCAGTAGCCTGATGTCACTTGTCATCTGGTGATCATTGATTGGTCCTGGTGTAGGTTTTCATTGAATTATCCTTGGACACAAGCCTAAAATATTTGGAGCTGGTAAAATATGTTTTACCAGAGGAACCTCTGTTGAACTAGCCAGAGGAGGTCATCATGGCTTACTCAATTATTTGGACTGTAGAGGTTTGAAAAAAGAAAAATAAGCCTCCCTTTCCTTCCCCTTCTGGCCATTTTATTGTAGTTTATTTTGTCTTGAAATAAAACTCTATAAACATCCAATCTTCTTGTGTCCTTCCCCCACTCTAGAGGCACTGGTTCAGAGTATTGGCCTCTGACATTTCCAAACAACCCACCCAAGTCCAATCTGCTCAACTTCCTTCTGTAATCTGTAACATGTATTGCTGATGTGCTCATTACCAGGAGGAGGAAAGTCCTCAGATGAGAAGTGAGGAGAAAGGAGGGTAGAGGGGTGGAGCTGAGAGGTTAAAAAGTAGAATGTGTTGTGGTTTTGGTATCAGATTGGGCATCAACCTTGAACCAAGGGTTTACTCATTCTCAATCTCTCATTCACCTGTTCATTGAATCACCAGGGCTTGTTCCATGGCACTTGCATGCAATTTCTTTCTGTCAACTTGTTCATATACTGAGCTGATACCTGTTGTGTGTTGGTTGTAAGTTGTGCACAAGTTTAGCCTGATTTTTGGTGA
>LAVV01012617.1:6781-17564 GCA_001263375.1 Puccinia sorghi
AATGCTCTGACCACTAGACTGGGATAACCTTTTGGTCATGGGTTCAATTCCCTGATCAGCAATGCTTGGCTGCCTGTTATACTGGAGTGCAGCATAACCTGAGTGTAGTGCAGCGTATCTTGAGTTGGACTCAAGTTTACAGCGTAGCTTGATTTGGACTCAAGTTACCAGCGTAACTTGAGCTGAGTTATGCTAACTGTTAGTGATTTTATAGCTACAATTTCTGAGTGAAAATCTGTTAGCTTGAACAAAACCTACGCTCCATGATGGTGTAACCTGGAAAAATTTACAACTAACACTACACCAACTAAATTAAAAAAAAGAATTGCTGTGCTAGCAGTTAGTGTAGCGGCTTGAATAATGAAGTAACGCTACCAAGATTTGGGTGAGTAAGACTGGGTGATACACTGACTGGTAGTGGGCCAAAAGCATAATTTAGACTAGTGTCCCACTGTTGTGTGGAGGCTGAAGATAATCCTCAAGTTGGGGACAACCCTTGAAAGTCCCAGAGGGGCTTACAAGTTCATAACACGCAATCGCCTTCTAGGACATCAACCATTGTATGAGAATAATTTTTCCAATTCCCCTACCTATCCAGAAGAAATTTTCCATTACTGTTTCAGGATGCTCCAGTTTTTATTTCTGTGAATTTTCAAAGCTTTCACTGAAGAGTACCACTACTTTTTCCAAAACAGAGATTCTTCCGGTTGCTTAGGATTTTCACCCTTACAGAAAACAACAGCAGCAATCAGACTTCTAGCCTATGGATTTAGTGGAGATACAATTGATAAATAACTTTGAAGTCTTTCATCCCATTCCTTTTAAATTTTAGGTGAATGTACAGCCATATATTCTCTAAAAAGCTTCTGCCGTGCAATCATTAAAATATTTGGAGAGGAATATCTACAAATTAAAAATGAAGACAATGTCTGTAATATTCTTGTGGCTTCTGAAGATTGTGGGTTCCCTGGCATTATGGGATTGTTGGATTTAATGCACTGGGCTGGAAGAACTTCCCCATTGCAGAACATGGGAAGTACAGTGGAAAGGAAAAGGAGCCAACCATCATTCTCAAGGCGCTGGCGGGACACAATCTGTGGATTTGGCACAGGTTTTTTGGCCTACCAGAAAGCCTCAACAATATCAATGTCTTGGACCGCTCACAAGTCTTGTACAACTGCCAAGACAGAACTGGATTGTTGATTGAGCACAAAGTGAATGGAAATGATTGCACACTTGTATATTATTTCAGCAATGGGATCTATCCTAAGTATTCAATACTGGTTAAATCCATCTCCAAGCCACAAGGACAGAAGAACAAGCATTTTTTTAAGTGCCACAAGGGAAGGACATTGAGCGCACTTTTGGGGCTCTGCAGATGCAATGTGCAATTATTAGGTTCCCTGGCCAGCTATGGGACCACACAGAGCTGTCCACAATCATGAAGGCAGTCATAATACTACATAATATGAAAATTGAGGATGAAGAAGGAACAGAATACAAGCAAAATTATGATTACCATGAAATGCTGCGGACACAAGCATCAATATCACCTCAAGTTTCTGCAAGCACCAATTTCAATGCCTTCATCCTGCAGCATCAGGCCATCTGTGACATTCAAGGACACAAATGCCTAAAATCCAATCTTATCATGCATTTGTGACATAATTTGGGCTCAGAATCAATTGAATTGTAGTTTTTTATTATTCCGTCTTCTGTTTTAGCTTATATTTTTCACAATTATGGTGTTTTTTCATTTTTTTCCATTGTTCTTGAATAATTGATTATTTTTTCTTTTTATTGTTCTTAATTTTATGATCTTTGATTTTATTTCTCATTCATTGTTACTACTATAAATTGAAGACAAGATTAAAATAAAGTATTGATTTTTTTTTAATCAAGTGTGACTCAACCAAAAAAGCAGTTGAAGACAAGAATGATAATTGGAAGACAAGAGTGATGATTGGAAAAAATAACACTACTTGGGGTGATCCAATATTTCCCTCTTCTTCTTCTGCCAATAAGCTCAAGATTCTTTTTCCAGCCCAGAGAGATCCATGGGCATGATTTGGTCATCTGATCAGGCAGATTTCATTGCAGCTTTGACCAATGACATTTTTTCTCTAGATATTCTGACAAGATCCTCCTGTGTCTTGAGGACTTTCTCTAGCATCAAATCTTTGCTTTTTTTTCTTTTGGAAGTTTTTTGGCCTTCTGGTCTAGATTCTGAGCCAAGCATGCTTTGCTCTTGTTTTGAATCTTCTTTATTGTCAGCAGCAACATTGGCTTGAGGCTCATCAGTTGGTGGGACACTACTTGTCTCCTTTGGGGATGGGGTATCCTTGTTCTTCTTTGTTTGGAGATTGTCATCCTGTTGAGTTGCTTGCCATTTGGGGGTTTCTTTCAAGATACCACAGAAATGATCTAGGTTGAAGTTCAAATTTTGGGTAGCCTTGAACAGCCAAAAAAAATATAAACCAAGAGAAACAGAGAAATTATGAAGAAGGAGAGAAATAGGAACATACAATGCTGTCATGGCTTGTTCCACTCTTTAATTGGCGCTTGAATTTATCCCTCCAAACGTTTTGCAAATATTCAAAATGTGGCCCCAGTGGCATCCAACAGCATTAGCCAATCAAATTGGAAGGGGTTTAGACTTTTCGTTATTTTTGTTTTTGCTGTTCAAATATTCTATGAGTTCAGTGTATAACTTGTGGATGTGTTCCCAGAATCTGGTGGCTTTCTGTCCAGTTCCTACAACATTGTCGAGGCTAGTATTCAACCACGCAATGCATAGTTGATTATCCTCCTCAATGCTTCAGTTTGGATTTTCCTTCTTTGCTTTGGGTTTCACCATGTTGACTTCATTCTTTTTTGTGGGTGAGGAAGGCTGATCAATTGCTGCACTGGTTGGGGTTATTTTGCGTTGGGATGGCCTTCTTGAGGACAAGCGAGTGCTTAGGGCTGGTCTGGTGGGAGTGAGTTCATTGAGGAGGGGATCCAGAGGAATTAATGTGGTTTCTCTGGTCATCGAGTTGATCTTGAGTGTTGGTTGTGGATGTTGGAGGATGTTTTGTGGATATATTGGATATGTGTTGTGGACATGTTGGATACGTGTTGTGGATATGTTGGATACGTGTTGTGGATATGTTGGATATACTGGAAAAAAAGATGGAGATCTGACGGCGATGTGACGAAATGGTGTGTCTGGCAGCTTGTTTTCCGGGATGCCAAAGCTGCCAAGAGTAGCTTGTGTGGCGGCTTTGATCCACCCCCGGAGGGTTTGGCAGTAATTTGTGAAGCAGGTCCGCTATGAGGCCGAAAACCCGCACGGGCCAAATATGGTGCCAGGTTGCGCAATGGCGGGTCCGTTAGGGATGCTCTTACATGTTTCGACTCCTGCCACGATGAGATATACATAGTTCCCAATCGCCCTGGACTGGCAACTGCGGAGGACGCGGCTGCATGCATAAGCCCCCACGGTTGTCGATGCATAGACCCAACCTAAACTTGGGCGGCATCCATTTGAAACTTCCTCTGGACCAACCCATTCGCTTCCGAATACCCGGTGCCACTTGCTGTTGACAGAATCCATGGCTTTTCTTGCGGGATCATTGAACGACCGGTTACTGTTTGCCATCCCCAAGAAAGGTCGGCGCCATGGACTTCCAACTGGAGATTTGACACACTGACATGTCGGTCATATTTAGGAAGACTTTACGAGAAATGCCTCGACCTCCTAGCAGGGGCGGACATCCAATTCAGTCGAAGCCATCGTCTTGATGTTTGTCTCGTTGGAAATCACCAAATGGCCTTGTAAGCACGTCTAAGAGTTTTCTTGCACACTTTCTTGCACCTTTGAAATCAACATTAAATTGTATGTCATGACTGCATTCCCCTGGGCTCTACATAGAGTTTTCTTGCCGGCAGCTGATATCCCTCGATTCGTTGGAGAAGGAAACGTTGATTTGGGAATTACGGGACAAGACATGGTGGCGGAAGCGGATCTGGATGGATTGATCGAAGAAATCTGTCCCCTAGATTTCGGCAAATGTAGCCTACAAGTCCAAGTGCCCATCAGCTCGAATATCACCTCTCTCGATCAGCTTTCGGGTAAGAAAATCGTCACTAGTTTTGAGGTCGTCAGTAATTCTGTTTTCAAAGAGTTGGACGATAAAGTCAACGCCACCCGGCCGGACAGCCCTCCTCAAAAAACCCTCATTGAATATATCGGCGGGAGCGTGGAAGCTGCATGTGCCTTGGGTTTGGCCGATGGGATTGTGGATCTTGTCGGTAAGGCCCCCAAGTTCATACCCATTTATGCCTGTTATTTTATGAGAAAATATCTGATGTCTTTTTTCGTATTTAGAATCCGGTGCAACCATGCGTGCCGCAGGTCTACAAGCCATTCATACAATCATGACCTCGCAGGCGGTTTTGATCAAATCGAACCGGCCCGCAAGGGGCGAAGTTCGGCAACAACTGATCAATCTAATTACCAGTCGGATCCAGGGAGTCGTCGCGGCGAACCGCTACGTGCTTTGTCAATACAACATCAACCGCACCCGACTCACAGAAGCCCTGGCCATCACACCAGGCAGACGCTCTGCGACCGTCAGCCCCCTGGATGATAGCGAATGGGTGGCCGTCTCGGCTATGGTGTTCAAAAAAGACAGTGCCGACACGATGGACAAGTTACAAGCGCTTGGCGCCTGCGATATCTTCCTGCTCGGCTTGGTAGGCCTCTTCAAAGCTGCCTTGGGGTTTGAAGATTATGATGCTGACTTTATACATCTCTTACGCCCTTCAGGAAAACTGCCGAGTCTAGACACATACATTATATGCGGCCATAATTTGTATTGGTATACCCACTTCTTGGAAATGCAGCCGCGGAAAAATTGTAAATGGCACTCCGCCAAACCTTCTTCACTACCTTTTCATTAATGAAAGTGCATCTCGTCCGTTTGTACAGTTCATGATCAATGTAAATCAGTCCTGTCTTTATCCAGGAAGTATCCCAAATCAGTATTGGGATATATGTGACGCTACAAGCAGCTCACAAGCTTTAGCAACCCGAAACTCTCGATTTATACCTGAGCTGAGATTTCCCCAAGAAACATTAAGGAGAAGACCCCTCCCCCATGTTTGTGAATTGGCATGGTGCGGGGGGAGACAAGGCCATCACAGTGGGTGCAAAGATGATTAATGTTCACTGATCAAATGGAAGATATGTATCCACACAGGACAATGTGGACATGAAGGTGTTAGTCGTCAGCAGGCAATACCATGTGGGATGATGACATAGCATCCCTAGAGCCTGTATCAGCTTCCTGAATCGAAGCTTGTCATGGCTCATGAACATGTCCACGTTTGTGGTAGTTTTGTTGACAGACAGAACGGCCATATATTCGAGTTTCTCCTCGAAACAAAAGTCATGATGAGGCCCAAGAAATGAAGCAATAAGTACTGCAGATTTAGATGCTTAATTCAGGGTACAAATCCCGTCTCTCCCCTATCATCCATGACCTGAGGTGAACGCATAGAATGGAGGATTATCCACATGTGGCAACCTTGATGAGTGGATAAAAACCCACTTTGTTCGTTATCTGGAATGGATCCCACGAGAGGAAGCAACCGCAGAGGATTTCTGAAACACCCAACGCGCAAGGAGCACATCCCAAGCCGGCTCATGGTCCAGTCGACAGTGAATGTGATATGCTTGACCATGGGAGAATTGTCAAGAGGTATTTAATGTTGTAAGTATGCACGGTACATCCCGAAGATAGCATTTCCGTGTCTCCCATCCTCCTGGCTTTGTGTACCTGGGCAGCGCTGTCCCCACACCCAATTCCACCTGAGGGAAATACGGGAGGGAAAAGGCGATGCCTAAACTGATGGAGGCACCCCGCACATGAACAATTTGCACAATGAAGATTTAAGATGGCATCACATCATGACCCAGAAGCTTGGTCGCCGCAGTCATCATCTCATAATTATGCAAAGAGGTGGCAGAGTCCACGGCATCCCGCAGGCTCAACCTTCTAACCATAAGAGTGTCTGAAACCAGATGACTCAAGGGTGCTCTCAGTCTAGACTTGAGGTGAGGCGATGCGAGACCTCGTGAGGATGGCACGTGCAAAAAAGGCGGTATGTCCCCCCCC
Source organism: Puccinia sorghi (assembly GCA_001263375.1). Lineage (NCBI taxonomy): Eukaryota > Fungi > Basidiomycota > Pucciniomycetes > Pucciniales > Pucciniaceae > Puccinia > Puccinia sorghi. Next base: position 12,943 of record LAVV01012617.1, read on the forward strand.
CCCCCCCCCCCCACTCCCAGTGGCCCGGTGGCGAGGGAGAGCATGACTCTGACGTACCAGGAGATGCCGAGTCATCCAAATTTGGGGTGTATGTGTGTGGGTGTGCTTGGCAGCAGCCGACGGGACAGGCCAGCGTTGCTGAAACTTGGCCTCTGCCAATTGCTCACCCCCCTTCAGCCTCGAGTGGGAGACTCGGCAGTATGCTGTCGCCGATAAAACCTATTGCCACGGGTCAGAACTATTGATGGCGGCAAGACGGTGCTCCATCTTCCGATGACCGACACTATCTATTTATATCGCTATCAAGTCTGCGTCGCGGAACCCTCGGAGACAAGGCTGAGTTTCAGGACCAGTGAAACAACTATTTGTGGGCGTTTCATATGTTTCCTTTTCAAATCCTCCGATTCTTGATCAGCACTTCTTCCACCATATTTACGTATTATCTGCTTGGGTCATCTTCGGAAACTTAGGCAACCTTTTTCGACTCTGCCACCACGCCGTTTCAAGCATCCCAAGCTTCCCCTAAACGCTTCATTGCCCGCTCAGTCCTTGAAGTTCCTGAAACTCTTCTATATTCTAACTTCTTTGGCAAGCTGTAGGGCTCCATCCATTCCTTTCTATTTTTATTTTTACTTTTTCGCGCTCAACTCTCGTCAGGTCTTACAACATATTGCCTGTGGAACTTTCCACGCTCGAAAGATATCAAGGAGTTCTGCCTCAAACGGACGAGTTGGAAGTGTTTCCATACAACCTACGAATTGCTCATCCCTAAGTTGTCCGCGGGCCAACTTGCCAACAACACCCGCCACCGCTCGCCCCAGTCGCCAGACCTTTGCCTCCGCCACATTACACACTAACACGCGGGTGAATTCCCTCACCCACCTACAGGACATCGGACCTACTCCAGTCTATGCGTGCTGTCAGATAATTACTACGTGCCGCTTTGCAACCCCGTCCCTCACCTCCGCGGTGAACAAGAAGCATTCTTCATCAATTCCTCCATACACACACTTTGTTGCCCCATGGCATCTGTCAAGCCTTCCCGACCATGCATGATGTCCGAATCCTCGTCATCCAACCGTCCCCAACAATTAAACTCTGCCCGCACCCCGGGGGAAGGGGTCAGCACACCTTTTTTTTTCCTTTTTTTTTCTCTATCTACTCCCCCACAACAACCCCGCATGCATTTTCAGATTCACCCGATACTGCACAGGTTTTGACTAATTCCCTTTCATCAACTGAATAGTATCCATTCCCCAGGACGCCAAGACCTCAAGGCAATCCAGCAGCAGCCTCAGTGCCCAAATCGGCAGTTGAGATCTCGGCTTCCACAACGAAGTGCCGCGCAAGCACAACGCCACTGGCGCCCCCTAGCTCTCCAATCATCGACACCGATGTCTTCAAACAGCTTCTGGCCATGGAAGATGAACAATCCTCATTCAGTTTCACCCGTGGCTTGATTGACCTTTATTACGAAGACGGCCAAAGAACTCTCCAGCAGATGAGGAGTGCATTGTGAGTCATTGTACCCTCCACGGGGAAATACGACCCCACCATCAAGAATTTCCCTCGTCGTTGTGCGCTGACCTCCTCAACATAAATGTGTTTCATAGGCAACCTTCAGATTACCCCACATTAGCCAGATTGGCACATTTCTTGCGAGGCTCAGTGAGTTATCTCCACCTTGCCAATAATATACTGGAGGGCTGCCCAGATGACTCAGTTTTTTTTTCACCTTCATAGGCAGCCTCGGTTGGGATTATCCAAGTGGCTCGAATCTGCGAACTGATCGAAATGCGCATCATTTCCCAGCAGCAGTGTCTCAACAACGAATGGTTCGAGTCCCAGATCGCCGCCATCGAACATGCCCACAAGATCTCCCAGCAGTGGTTTCGGGACTTCTATAATAAACATTAAATCTCCCATAACTGGAAATCCGGTAGCCTCAAAAACTGATACGAACAAGTTACAAACCCCGGTGTCACATGGAGTTCGACATCTCCACTGAAAGATTTGTGATATTCCCTCCATGGATAAAATATAATCGCAGTAGTACTAAATGGACAGTTCTTGAATTAGCTTGAAATCTCCCCCTGCTCCTTCATTTTCTTGATTTTTTTTCCTTTCGGGTGTAAATAGTATAATACTCTGCTCTCCTTGTCTCGATACACGTTCGGAAAGCCATTGGCCATGAAGCAGATAAATTTACGATGAGTGTCAGCCTCCTTGATGCCAAGGATATAACCTTCTAGCTACAAGTGGTGTAGAATCGGACAAAAACTGAGAAAGATTATTCCAGTGGAAAGATTTTGGACGAGTAGAAATGTATGTGTGGGGTAAATTCAATGATATATGGATAAGAAAGAAAGAGACAAAGATGATAAGATGAGAGTACCTTATTATCAGGTCTTCAAGACCCGCCTGTTTTGAAGGTGCGACCCACCTGGGCGTCCCCACGACGCCGGGGTGAGTCACACCTTTAGAACCCGCGCCGCAAGGGTGGGTCGCGGGCAAATTTTTGAAAATTTGACCCGGTGGGTGGGTCTCGCCCCATTAAAAACCCACCGCGCAAGGGTGGGTTGCGGCGGGTTGAATTTTTAAAAATTCAACCCGCGTCAAAAGGAGGCAACTAAGATGTAATTCAGACAGGGAGATAAAATAAATATATCTCTATACTTATTCTTTTCAATTTACCAGCTCATCTTGAATACTTCAATGGCCAGATTACTCCATTCCCAAAATAAAACTTAAGAATGAAATGATGATGCTAAATTAGACCCAAAACATCCAATCTAATGAAAATATTGAGGAAAGAGGTATCCCAGCTCTCCTGTATCTAAGCTTGGTTTCTGAATGTTGAGTGTTGTTGTTGTTTTTTTTTTTTTTTTTTGCATTATTACAACAATCTTTATGATGTTTCCAAACGCAGCATAAATTTGAAGTAGGAAGAATTTATATGCTCTCTGATAATTCATTTTCATTGATACTTGAAAGCCCTAAGGTTTGCAATATTTTTTGACACAAGCTTGTCAAATTTCTGAATTATGTCTGTCTTATTTATGGGACCATCCTTGGGACCTGTCTCTCATGTCTTCACTTGTACTCTGTGGAGTTACCAGTTATTCATCACTGCAAGAACTGATTATTTGGAAATTCAAGTACAATGAGACATCCAAGACATCTTTCCAAACTATTTATGGGTTTTCCTTCACATCATTTTTTTTTTTTTTGTCAAGAAGCCTTTCCTGCCTATATACTTATCCAAAGGTTTTTTGTTACTTCTTTTCAGAAAAAATGCACAATTAGATTTCGGACCAGTTGATCCATGATGGAAATTGTCTTGGAAGTTTGATAGAAAATGCTAAAATTAATCTGGTAATACAAAAAGTGAAGGGAGGGCATGGGATTTACCCCACCAAATACAAATAGTGATTTGGGAATATCCACAAAATGTTTTCTCCTATGAGGAACTATTCAATTGTCTGAACTTGGTATCAGTTCAGAAATAGATGTGAACTAAGGAACTTGAAAACAAAAATCCTCTGGTGAGAAGGAATTTATGTTCATGATATGTAAGGTGACACATAAATATTTTTATGATTATTTTTTCTCTATTTGATCAAATCCTGCTTCTAAAATACAGTAAGAAAATGTTCAAAAAATAAAAAATAAAATAAAAAGGAGAAAATCCATCATTTTTTTTCTTGATTTTTTTTCATTTGATTGAGATACCAATGAAGCTGATTTTCAGATTTCTTTCCTACAATTTAGCCCAATAAAAAATACCCGCGGGAAACCCTTTCAGAGTGTTTCTTTGAAGGTGTGACCCACCTGGGTCACAACATTATAACTTAGACATGCAACCCACCTTTGTGAGGGGGAAAGGTGTGACTCAATCAGGTTTTGTGGGGATACCCAGGTGCGTTTCACCTTCACATCAGGTGGGTTGTGTTTTGAAGACCCTTTTAAAGATGCAACACTGGGCCACTATGATACACTGTGCTATTTGGGCACTACTACATGTTAGTTTAGCAGCCTTTTTCTTTGGCAAATTTCTGTTAGTGGTTTTTCTTTTCCACTACAATTTAGCTGTAGCTTAGCGGAAAAACTGGGCCAACGCTTATGGGTAGCAGGTAGCATTAGCAGAAAAAATATTCTACTATGCCGACCATTAGAATAGAGGATTTCCCACTCACATTCTTTTTGTCCCCCCCAGTAGGATAGTGGAAACCTTGCTATGCTAAGATACACTGGCCATAGTGCTTGCCTGAGGGGGATTCCTCCTGGGCAAGGAGGTCACTGAACTTTCCTTCCTGGAGGGATCCCTCCCTGTGAGGATGTTATGTAACCGCTTTGCCCAGAAGGAATCCCTCTCAGGAAATGTCAGCCTTAGAGACAGCAAGCCTGTCCAAAAGAATTCAAATGTAAATAAACAAATTTATTTCCTTACTTAATTTTCTCTTGAACAAGATTTTTTACTATTCAATAAATTTCATATGATTTAATACAATCTTTTATCAGATTCTCCTCATTTTTCTACTCATATATAATACATGAAGTGTGATATAGTTGTGTTGTGTGCTTCATATAATCAAGGTTGAAAATAGAATGATTTTCTAAGT
>LAVV01012628.1:1540-12321 GCA_001263375.1 Puccinia sorghi
TGAGGCTACTGAATTGATTCAATTCAGTATCCTGATGTCACTTGTCATCTGGTGATCATTGATTGGTCCTGGTGTTTGCTGGATAACATGGCGGAAAATGCAAAAAAAAGACAGATTGGCTGAGTTGTTAAAATTGAGTAATTCGTGTGCTTTTTCAATTGCCAGTAGCACTTTGATATTTTGGTTGATGAATTTCATAGTGTGTACAATATTTTTTGATGCCGTCATGAAATTGAGATATTTGTTGTGCTGAAAATTACTCTGCCACCATTTAGGGTCGTTCATTTTCTTTGAAACATCCGTCCAAAGTGGTGGGTTGCCGGGATTCTCCTTTGTTGGGAAGCTGTGATCAATCCATTTTTCCAACCTTTCTTGCATGCTCCCAGTATCCACTTTCGTAAATAAACCAACCACCGTGTCTATGATAGCAAGAAGGAACAGTTTGTATTGATGATGCAAATTGGGACACATGATATCAAGTAGTATTTCTGAAGGATATTCACCAGACTCAAATTGAAGGCAATGTGTACATTTTGCCTTTGATTTTGGCCTGGTGATTGGGTTTGTGGCGGCTGACAGCGCAAATTGAGAGGCTGATGCAAATGTAAACAACACATTTGTGCTTGGATAATTCCCTCAAAAGACGGGTTTTTCCACTCATTGTTGGCCCAAAGAGTGACGTGTAAGGAGCAAAGTACAATTTGGGTGACCAGTTTTTGGTAAACCAGTTGAGGGTATTCAGGGTTGGCTCGACTATTGACTCAGAATTTAGATATCTATTATGGAAACCTTCGAGAACAATTTTGCTTTTCACACTTTGAGCTACTGGTTGCGGTGACTTTTCGCCAAATTCAAACAAGGAGGATTTAATTGCTTCAACTCTGGTGTTATGATTGCTGACGGGAAGCTGATTTGGGTACAGCAACAAGAAAGCAAGTTTTGAAATGTGAGGTTCAAGTTTTTCTTTTTAATTGCTTAAATACCACATCAAGGAAATATGTTCAAATAGAATCTTTTGGTTAAGGAGGCGGCACCATCCACTTATGAAACGTCTCTTGTCTGTTGCCAACCTAGTTCCTTCATTATTTCCCAATGTGGACTGGAGATATTGCAAGTCACTGAAGTAGTCTTGAACATGTTTTCCTTTGATGTGATACAGGATGAGTATAATTAGCTCATGGGAGATAACCCGGGTAATGATGCAATAGGTTGTATGTATGTTCAGAAATGCACAGGAATTGGTCTGCAGCTGGAACATCAGCATGAAGCTTTTTAAATTGTTTGTTTTTGGTGGCAGAAATTTTTTGAGAATGTTGGGCAGGATCCGTTGCAATGAGCCAATAGGTAAGAATAGCACCGAGGTTGGATTTATGGGATCTGAAGATGGCACTGGTGGATTCTAGTAGAGTCTTGTTCCATCTTTATGCTCATTGCTTACCGTTTTTCTGGGATTGTTGAACTGCAGATGATTTGTTGATTGTTACAATAATATCCACTTTCTGGAGGTGTCTGACTGCTGTCAGTCACTCATCTCCACTGCTTTCTGTTTTTTTTGTCAAATTCTTTTGCGGAAAAAAGTCTGTAAATTTGCAACACCCCCTTAGGGTGTAGTTGAGCGCATGTGACGCGCACTGTAGTCAGAATAATCCAGTTTTTTTTTGTTGTAGAATTTCTAAACAGTCTTCCAAACTTTGATTAGAAAATTCTGAAATTGTTACAAAAATATTCAGATCCTCACCAGGACATGAAACTTGTGCTGCTGTGTCAGTGCAGTTTTTATTGCCGAGGCAATATGATTAACTGGCCGAAAGTCCTGATTTCCTGCTGAAGCATGAAGATGCGTAGAAGCGGCTTGCTGGAGCTCCAGTTGCTTTAGCTCCCCAAGCAAACTTAACAACAAGTCCGCTCCCTGCTGCGGCACAAGTGGCCAAGCACCTGTTGCATTGCGCCAACTGCAGGGAGGGACTTGCATCTAAAACACCATTTTTGGCCTGATTACCCTAGTGTGTTTCCAGCTTTTTAGGTGTTTTATCACTTGGAACACCAATTCATGGGAATTTGGCAGGGGCCACACTCCCCCCAGTGGTCCATTAAAAAGTGATCAATCTCCTCTCAAGATTGACAATTTTCTAGCCTGCCACGACCTGCCATCTGGGAGTGATGGTGGTTTTCCAACCTGCTTGAACGTCATGAAACGATACCGCAGTTCAGTTTTGTGTGTAATGTTTTGCATACTTGAGAGAGGGGCACATCATCCTCTGGTTGGAGAAAGAATGGTATCTCCGCTGGCAGGAGGATTGGGGAGCAAAACATTTGAAAAAAAAACTATGGAAAGATGCGCGCAGATGCAATCTCCTCGGCAGGTGGAGGGCCTAAGTGAGAGGAGTCGTGCGTTATAGTACGAAAGAGAAAATAGACAGCGAGAGGCTTTTGTTAGCGGGATACTTGCGGGTTCCTCCGGGTGGGCTGTCTTCCATCCCCGAATTTCCCACCCAGTTCAGCTGGCGAACCTGGATTTCGTTGTCCCTATCTTCCACATCTCCCAACCCCCTTGAACGAACATGGAACGCGCTAACAAAAGACAAAGATCTGAGGAAGGAAATAAATCGCAGAGAAACGATGACCAAGTGGAACCAACCGAGACAGAGGCTGAACGGATCGAACGGGAACGTCTGCAAGATGCCAAAGAAAGAGATGAATTTGCAATGCGACTGAAAGCGAGGGATCGCGATAAGACGAAAAAGATTGTGGAAGACAAATCCTCGCTCACGCCGGATCAGATTCGGCGACGGAATTTAGAACATGACGAGCAGGCTAGAAAGGCGGCGATGCCCGAGGTCAGGAAGAGAGCCCGACAAGAGTACCTCAGCAAACGCGAGCTGCAACAGATCGAGTTATTGAAGCAAGAAATTATCGATGAAGAAGCCGACTTCAAAGGCGTCGTCATGACTCAGAGGGAGATTCGAGAATTGAACAAAAAGAAAGAAGTCCTACGTCTCGCTCAAGAGAGGATGGGCATTGACGATGGCTACGAAGGCTATATGATGCCCGAAGGTAACTAGTCTACGGCTTTAGAACCTCGAATCAGGGAGCTGAGACAACCAAGTGTAATTGTTCGCCCATTCTTAGATTATATAACCGAACAGGGACGCTTGGACAAAAAGAAGAAGTATGATGCTTTATACAAGCGCTACGAAGAGAACCAGAGGCCAGGAGATGAGTTCGTGACCGATGTAGACCGCTACGAAGCCATCCAGACCCACAACGCTACCACCACTTATGGAGCTATGGACCGATCAGCACAAGTGGAAGATTATGAATACGTTTTCGATCAAAGTACTACAATAGCTTTCCTAGTAGACCAAGATAGTCGTATTGGTGGTACCCTGAGTGCGAAAGACGCTGCTCTCCAGGCTCAGATTGATGCCGCGGAACGTCGAGGTATGGCATTCCCTTGACTTTCTGATCAGGATGTGTCGCATACTTAATTATGTCCTCTTCTTTTAATTCATTTGAAGCAAAGTCAATTGATGAAGTTCGGAAATCACTTCCTGTCTACGAATGGAGAGAGAAGCTACTCCAGGCAGTCTCGGAATATCAAGTTCTAATCGTCGTTGGAGAAACTGGATCCGGGAAGACCACTCAACTACCTCAGTACTTACACGAGGCTGGCTATACCAAAGATGGAGGGAAGATTGGCTGCACCCAACCACGACGAGTTGCAGCCATGTCAGTAGCTGCTCGAGTGGCAGATGAAATGGGCGTCCGTGTAGGGGATGCTGTTGGTTATTCCATTCGTTTTGAAGATTGTACATCACCCAAAACCGTTATCAAGTATATGACCGATGGAATGCTGCTCAGGGAGTTTATGACCGAACCCGATCTGGCTGGTTACAGCGCCATGATTATCGATGAAGCTCATGAACGCACACTGAGTACAGATATTTTATTAGGCTTGGTAAAGGTAATATTCCATATAAATTCGCATGAAATCTCTAAGCTACACCGATATCAAATTACTCATTTCTCTTTGTTTCTCTGGTTTTTCACCAGGATATTGCTCGCTTCAGGCCCGATTTCCGGCTTTTGATCTCCAGTGCAACAATGAATGCCGCGAAATTCTCAGAATATTTTGATGACGCCCCGATTTTCAATAGTTTGTACTCTTGCTCCCATCGCATTCTACCGGAGTAGCTGGTATTGATTGAATTTTAATTCACAGTTCCGGGAAGAATGTATCCAGTGGATATTTTGTATACACCCAACCCAGAAGCAAACTATCTCCACGCGGCAGTCACCACGATCTTCCAAATCCATACCACCCAACCAAAGGGTGATATACTTGTTTTCTTTACCGGTCAAGATGAGATCGAAGCAGCACAAGAAAACTTGGAAGAAACAGCGAGGGCCTTAGGAAACAAAATAGGCGAATTGATGATCTGTCCGATTTATGCCAATCTGCCCACGGAGATGCAGGCCAAGATCTTTGAGCCAACGCCTGATAGAGCTCGCAAAGTCGTACTGGCTACAAACATTGCCGAAACCTCTATCACGATCGATGGAGTCGTGTATGTCATTGATCCCGGGTTTGTCAAACAGAACTCTTACAACCCTCGTACCGGTATGGAATCCTTGGTTGTCGTTCCTGTTTGTGCTCACCCTCCCCCCTCTTAACCCTTCTCCTCTTCATATATCTACATATCATCATATTTGATATACGGAGAAGCTCTTGACCGCAAACTTCTTGATTTGCTTTTCATACAGTGTTCACGTGCGGCTGCAAACCAGCGTGCCGGTCGAGCAGGGCGAGTAGCACCAGGGAAATGTTTTCGACTATATACTAAGTCAGCTTACATGAAGGAGTTAGACGAAGACACCGTTCCAGAAATCCAAAGAACCAACCTGGCCAATGTGGTACTACTTTTGAAGTCATTAGGGATCAATGATTTGATTGGATTTGACTTTTTGGATCCACCACCGGGAGATACATTGATTCGAGCTTTAGATCTCCTCTATGCTCTTGGAGCCTTTAACGACCGAGGTGAACTAACAAAGATCGGCAGGAAGATGGCTGAGTTTCCAATGGATCCAATGTTATCCAAAGCCATCCTCGAAAGCGAGAAGCATCATTGTACCGAAGAAGTCCTGTCGATTGTTTCTATGCTTTCTGAGAGTAGCTCTCTCTTCTATCGCCCAAAAGATAAGAAGATGCATGCTGATCGGTAAATACTCGTATTATCTTTCTTTTGTTTTACGTGTTCTCATTGAAATAATCAGCGTCATGTTTATTGACCACACAACACCTTCTTGCTCACCTATACTCCCCGCCTGAATATCTAACCTTTGAGAATTACAGGGCCCGATTGAATTTCGTGCAGCCAGGGGGGGATCATTTCACGTTACTGAATGTATTCGAACAATGGAAAGAGACGAACTGGTCCATCTCGTGGACATACGAAAACTACGTGCAAATCAAGTGCTTGAATCGAGTGCGAGATATCCGGGATCAGCTATCGAGTCTATGTGAACGGGTGGAGATCTTGCCCGAGTCGAACCCAAGCGGGTCTATCGAGCCCATCCAGAAAAGTTTGCTGGGCGGTTATTTTATGAATACTGTTCGTGAATTCTCCCTCCATGTTCGCGCATTTCCAGTTTTTTTTTACTGACGCACAGGGGTGGGCTATCAGGCACGGCTTGGGAAGGGAGGGGAATCGTATCGGACATTAAAATCCAACCAATCAGTCTACATCCATCCATCGTCGAGCTGTTTCAATGCCCAGCCCCCACCCAGAAGTGAGTGTTAATTTTCATGGTCCCGTTGTTCCTCTTGACTTGAATCTTTGATGAATTGACTCGACTCGAGCAGTGATTTTGTTCTACGAGTTAGTCTTGACAAGCAAGGAATATGCGCGACAAGTCATGCAGATCGACAAACCAGAATGGCTGTTGCAAGCTGCCCCTCACTTCTTTAAACCTGCTGATCTGGAGATCTTGTAAGTTTTTTTTTCTATCCAGAATAAGCCGGTAGGTTATGTGATAATATCTAACTATTTTGATATTGTCACCCTCTGCTCGTATCATGTTTTTTTTGTTACCTACCTCAGTGGCAAGAAAAAAGTCCCGAAACAAGTTCATGTGCGTAAGGCCGATGAGTAATTTGAGGGAAGGACCCGCATGTATCACATATGATTCTAGAAAAACAGCACAATGTAATGAATAAATAGTTCCCCACCAGAATAAAGTAGAACAGGGCTTTCAGCAATGTGAGGTCATGTTCATACTTTCGCTCCTGCTTCAAAATCGCAGAACGCCGTCCATTTCACTATGTATGGCCCAAGTATAGTTGCAGATAGCGGGAAGATGGTTTGTGGTTGAATAGTGTCAGATAGTTTTTTTCTTGGCGGTGTGTGGGCTGCGGCCATTCTGGGGCTGAGAAGCGCAAATTAAATATTAATTTTATGCCACACGCGGAATGTACACTCGACCAGAGAATGCACTCTTCCAAGCCAAGAACCATCGAGAAACACATCAAGAAAGATATCAAAAACCCTCCAATTTCCCAAGCGGACTCGCCTGGCTGAAGCAAGCAATTCCTCCGGCAGCACCATGGCAAACGATCCAGCCCTCAGTCGACGGCTGCAACATGTCAAACATATCATACTGGTCCTATCAGGCAAGGGTGGGGTCGGAAAGTCATCGGTATCAGTCCAGCTCGCCCTATCGCTCCTCAACCGATCGAAGAATGCTAAGGTGGGTTTGTTGGATATCGATCTCACAGGGCCATCCATCCCACGCATGCTTGGCCTCGAAGGGCGCTCCGTACTGCAATCCACCGACGGCTGGATTCCTGTCCATACCACCTTCAACGACACTCAAGACCCCTCGCCGCAAAATCAGATATTGAAATGTATGAGCATCGGCTTCTTGCTCAATAATCCTAAGGATAGCGTCGTCTGGAGGGGGCCAAAAAAGAATGCTATGATTCGTCAGTTTTTGGTCGATGTCCGTTGGGGTGAACTAGACTGGCTCATCATCGACACTCCTCCCGGTGCGTTCCCTGATGCTGCTTCTCTGTTTCAAACATCGCAATACCGCCAGGCTGACGCCGGAATGTATACGTTCCGTTAGGAACCTCGGACGAGCACATATCACTCCTCGAGCAGCTTTCACCGCTCCTGACCCACCAATCACAAACAGTGACGACCGTGGACGGACACTCAGATCTCCCCAGTCTTTCGTCGGTGCTAGTCACGACCCCACAGGCGGTCTCACTTTTGGACGTGTCGAAGGAGTACGACTTTACCAAGAAGACGGGCCTGCGGGTGCTGGGTCTGATTGAAAACATGAGCGGCTTTCTATGTCCGCATTGCCAGGAGGTCCAGAACATCTTCGGCAGCGGGGGAGGCCGAAGCTTTTGCGAGAAGGTCTCCGCCCAAAACCATCCTACCGCTCTCAATGCTCCCCTCCCACCCCCACTGCCCTTCCTCGGCAAAATCCCCATCGATGTCGACTTCATGAAACTCATGGATCAGGCTTCCGATCCCCACTCTTCCACTCTTCCTCCTTCCTCCTCCAACACTAACTCTCTGCTCATCAACCGCTACTTCGATACAAGGACCTCGAAAATCTTTGCTGAGATTTCTGACAAAATCGTCCATTCGCTCACTGGTTCTTCATCTTCTTGAATCCACCCGCGTCATTGACGAAACCCAACTCAACCAATCACTCCTTGTTCTCTTCAGTAAATTTGCTGATCCAATATTGCCAGCGGAATGTCATTTCCTACAATACAAAACCCCGTCCTGGAATTCTATACATGTACAATCGAGTAGAGGGGAGGGAATGAGTGCTTACCATGTGCAGAATCATTTACCACCAAATTCGTATCATAATTCTTCTAGTACTATGTTACATTTCTGCAAGGTTCGTTGTGTTAACATTCTTCCGCAGGACTAGATTGATTGATGTCCATACTCAGAGTCAGCTTCACTAGACATGGATTCTACAAATCCGTCATAAATGGAAGGGGACCGCACATTGGTGCTGAGCCTCATCCAGAAACCTGTCCATTGATTCCTCCCCGACGCTAACAGTCTGAAGCCATGCCTGGAGGCTCTGTGCTCAATGTTTAGCCACACGAGCTCCAAGTTGCCTGAAATGTCGTGCAAAACCCCTTTCCCTGGATGTGGAATTGTGCACTGATCAGCATGTGACCAAAACAATATGGACATTATTTTTTGATTGAATCTGCTTGCCTTTTCATAGCTGAGGAGAAGGAAAATATTAGTGAAGATCTGATGCCTAGAAGAGCACCATTACATTCAGTGTCCCTGGTCAAGATAAATGTCAGCAGGCTATGATACTTTATTTTGATGAGTGTTGCCATGTAAGGCCAGGACATTCTGTGGATGTTGCTCATGGAGGAGCAAGATTTGTCCAGCTTTCTTTTCTGTGATGCTTCATGATCATGACCAACAGGAATATCAGCAAAGAAAAGGTCCCCCCAGATCAGACTAGAGAAAAAAAAAGTATATTGTAAATGGATTTTCCAAGTGTTTGAAGAGCAGGATAATTCAATTCTTGGTGTCTTCCTTTGTCAGCAGACTGAGAGAGTGATGAAACCATTCTTGCGGGATCACTAGAAAAGATTTGGGTTTATTTTTGGAGGGATGAGTGGAAAATTTTGGTCATCCTGAAAATAAGATTTGAGGAGAGAGTAAAATCAAGTAATGCGTTGAGAAAAACACTTCATGCATGTTAAGATGTTGGGGAGAAGCACAATGAAGCTAGTATAATGTTCTCTATCTTGAGGTAATAGGTGGAATTTTTGCCTCTAAAATACCCAAGGCTACAGCTATGTTTTGATGAGATGGAAAAAGAGGCTTGAGTGTGCAACAGAAAATGATGAATGAGGATGAAGATATCCTTAGCACTGATTAAGGACTTAATCAGGAATGGAAGAGGCAGAGAAAATGTTGGAATTGTGTCAACATTTCACACTCCATGTCACAAACTCAGCTCAATACTCACTTTACTTCTGTCTCAAATTCCAATAAATTCTCACCTTGGCAATCTCAGATCTCATCATCAATCAAATCTTTGTCTTCACCACTCATCAACTTATCCCCTCAATTCCTTCCTTAAAACCCTTCTCTTCTCTTCTCTTGTCTTTCCTCAATTTTGTCTCTCTTTCTTTCTTTATCTGTTTCAAACCCCTTGTCCTTGTCTGGTGAGAAAGTTCTAGATTTCATTGTTCTCAATTGTTGTGCTAACTCAAAACAACCTTGCAGTCCTCAAAACTTCTTCTGTCAATCTTCCTTGTCCCTCATATACTCCTGCTATCCTCAGAGTTTGTTGCTTTCCTTCTTTCATTCTAATCTCTTTCATTTATTCTTTTGATTTCTTTCTAACAAGTTTTTATTTCTTAGACTGTCCTGGTTTTAGAATGTAAACAATTCTTCAATCATCAAATCTTTTAGAAAATACAAAAAAGAAGAGAAGATAAAGAAAACAAACAGAGCTACATACCTGGGACAGCAAATGGTGGATGTGCAAGGATGAGGAGAGGATTCCTTGTACATCTGCTTCCCCAGGTATGTGACATGACTAATTACAGGAGTTGAAAATGTGGCTGAAAGGTATCTGAAAGGGATGCATCATAAAATAGTATGAAAAGACATGAATGGAGAAGCCCAACATGGTTCCTCAAAATCATGCCTAAGTGTACCCATTAGTCTGTGTAACTGTCACAATGGTCAGGGTACGGTCTGGGTAGGCCAAAACTGAGGAGATACGGCAGTTGGTTTGGGTGTGTATTCAATAATAGAATACTGAAAGTCAAGCCTTACTTTCAGCCTACACCAGGGTTGCTTCCATGGCATGTGCATGCAAGTGCTTTCTCTTAGCTTGGTCATATACTGCACTGATACCTGTTGTGTGTTGTTTGTAAGTTGTGCACAAGTTTAGCCTGATATTTGGTGAACTTGGTCCAAGTTCAGTTGATATCCTCTGAAATTCAACTACTGCAACCTGGCTTGATGTCATGTTGAAAGCATATCAAACCCTCCACCAAGATAAAAAAAACCCTTGGCTTTGATGCAATCACAGTGCTTTGGGGAATAGCCAAGTGGAGAAATATGTTTGATTATGTAAAGCATGTTGTGATTATGTATTGACCATTTTGCTGAGGGCTGTAAGTCAGCCTTGTCACCAAACCCTATGGCCGTACATTATGGTGACAATATGCCAGCTGCGGTAAGAGGGGCTTTCTCTCTTAAAAAACGCAAAGTCAAAAACTTGACAAAGTAGCCTTGGAAGATTGGAAGACAGGCTTGGGGGAGAGTGGAAGGGGGATTGGTGCATCTTCCGGGGAGGAAAAAGAGAGGATTAGCTTTCAGATGATATTTGGTTGTCTTTCAAAGCTCTAGTGTGGCTGTATTTGTGGTTGGGTGTTTGAGAGATCCACCTGCCACCGACTCACCCAAACCAATGTTTTTTTTTTCAGCTTTCCCACTGCAGTAATTTCATGAATTTCACCATCAGGTTAGTTGGAATCCAAGCTGAAAATCTGAATCATCTGATTAAAAACTATGCAATGGTTTGGTTGGATACCCAATTTTTATTTTTTGGGAGAGTTGTGTTGGTTTTGTTAAGCTTCCATGATTGGGGTTGTCAGGAGTAATTGACCCTGTTGATGCCAAATGTTGTCTTTTGGATGATTGTTTTCACAGTTACAATGGAATTGGATTGAGAAATTGATGTAGGCTCACTAGCAATGCTTT
>LAVV01012639.1:12267-23793 GCA_001263375.1 Puccinia sorghi
GTGGTTAAAAATAAATGAATGAAGAATAATTGGATAAAAACAACTGAGAGATGAATTTGAGTTCAGACAAGACAGAATAGACAAGAGTTTTTTATTTTAATCAGACTAGATAAGGTTGATAAGAAAAAACAAAAGACACCACAAATAAAAAGAGGCATTGATTCCTTTTAATCAGTTGAAAACAATGAAAAGAATAAAACACAATTGATTAGAAATGAGCTTATAGGGAAAGGTTCTAACATAGATGCATCAGACCAAACAGAGGCAAATGAATTTTATAATGGATCAATTCAGTCATTGTAAGAACGAAGAAAAAGAGTAAAAGAAGGGATGAGTTGAATTTTCAAGAAAAACTTGGACTTGTAGGATACCTTTGAGCCAGTTGTGCATGATCCCTCACACCACATGATAACTTGGATCCCAATAAGCCAGTCAATTTAATCCCAACGGACACAAGTTTTTTTGAGAATACAATCTTGGGAAGATGCAGAAGTTGCTGTTCTAGATTGTTCTTCTGAGGCTTTTTTTTTTACTTTCTTGCATTGCTTGGATAGTTGTAACTGGGGGATTTTGGTACAAATGGCATGGCAGAATGAACATAATCTAGTCTCCAAGTGAGATGTGATGCCAGAAACATTCTTGGTTTCAAGAACATCTCCAAACAATGCCAATACTTTTACTTGAACTACTTGGTTGACTGGAAATTCATTTTTCGGAATGAGTATTCCATTTTCCATGTTGATAAGTTCATTGACCAATGGACAAAGTGGGTGGTTGATGGTATTGGGTTTAGCTGAAAATGATTCAGGGGTGATGCCAGCAAGACACAGATGTGAACCTTTGTTCCAAATGGCAGGGGGAAGATTTAGGCATGAAAATGCTAACATTCCAGTTGATTATATCTTACCACTGAGCTTGTTTCCACGTGGAGTGAACCAGTTGACGAAAAAAAACATTCCCAACTTGAGGGTGTTTAAATTTTCATTCCATAAACAGTTCTTGAAGTTCTGCCTATGCTGTATGTCTGAAATGTAACCTAGATCATTAACTCAGATCCAATTATCTATTTCATGCTTGGTATCTGGCTTTGAGACCAGTAAATTGATCCATTTTAAGATGGTGTGAGAAAGATATAGACACCAAGGAGTTCCATAAGCTAGGGGATAGGGCAGGTTTGAATGATCAGGAGGATTGCCAGTGTCTTTGTGTACAGTCCTTTTTTCCAATGAAGAGCTCTTCATCAAAATCATCCAAGTAGTCAAAATGCTTGTAAGTTCATTGTAGTGGGGCTGAAAGGTTGAATTGATATAATCAAATGAGATAATTTAAGTCTTGCCAATGAGTAGGACATTCCCACCTTTGGATCATCCATTGGCTTTGGGGAAACCAAGACCACCCATCCTTACCTTAATTTTGCAATGAGGCTCTCCTCTGCTTTCTCCAGAAAAAAATTTCTTAAGTCCCCATCTCCAATGGAGACAAATCTTCCCCTTATAATGGACCCCATCCAACATGTCCAAAGGGCCCCCATCTACCTTGTGCCGCCCATCTCCCGCTTCTTGCCACTTCAATCAACTTTTGTGTTTCAACCATCCACAACTGCTCTCCAAAAAACATCTTGCAACACTGGACTACACTAACAGTAGTGTTAGCACAGTGTAAAACTGCTAACAGCTTTTGTCTTAGCTGTTAGCAGTTTTGCGCTAATTCTAATGGAACAAGGCCTTGTTACGCTATCCTACACCGCTTTGTAGCAGAAAATAGTTGCTACAAGCGCTGTAGCGTCGCATAAAGGCCTGTAGCGTCTAGTGCCGCTAATGCTATTGGAGGCCAAAAAAAACCTGCTGCACTACAATTCTTTGGCCCTGTAGCGTAGCAGCCCACTGTTTCTGTGAACCAATTCACATCTGCACGGGAACTACCAGCTTCATCCAAGGAGGACAAAGCAGTGCAGAGAAATCAGGCTGTGCAGCGCTGAAGCACATTGTCAACCTGATGAAGGCAAAGGCCAACTGACTTGAGTTTGCTGCTTCCACCTCTCCGATACAAATGAAACAGGTTACACAAGCAATGCACTTCATCTTGCGGAAGGTTGAGGTAGTTTGGCCAGGTGTGCCACTGACTCCAAGTACAAACACTGACAGGGTGGATAATGCAGGGATAATGAATAGGAAAGAGGTAGAAGGGCTGATTGAAGAGCTTCAAGGACAAAGATGGGATTTTTTGAAGAGGGTTTTCAAGCTGCTGGGGGAACCGCCAAATAGGGAACCATTGATAAGTGCTAGCATGTGTATAAATGGATGAGTACAGAGAGTGCTGTTTTGACTTGCATGGTGTTTTGGAAGATAATTTAGTTGGAGCTGGAAAAAATAAACAGCACCAATTATTATTGACACATGCTGATAGTTGAAGCAATTTATTTGTTCTTCGTTGTAGTATATCCTTGTCTTCTTGGTTACAGTGGGGGGAAGACAAGGTCCCTTATACATGCAATGTAGCTCCTCTCATGGTATGTTGACTTGAGTGAAATTTCCTTGAAAGGCTTGTCATAGTTACAGCAGCAAAGTGTGGATTGGTACTCTCAGCAGTGATCAGTGACACTCCATAAAAAATCTGGGTTGGCACTCTTGCATTGCTGATCACTCTTACTAATAGCTTCTCACAGGATAGGCTTACATACCCATAAGCGCAAGCATCTAACCCAGGGTAAGGATTTAAGGGCTAAAAATATTATCTTTAGTAATAACTATGAGGTCGTTTAGTCACAACTACAAGATCATGGTGGCTCATCCTGTGGTACAAATCAGCCACGTGATATTGTGTTGCCGAGTAACTGTTACAGAAAAGACAAAACTGTTGCTGCGGAGTCAAAGGTCTGTGGGCTGCATGAGTTTTAAATTCTGACTGCTGCATCAGCTGATGCCACAGCAACACACAATTGTCCATAGTGAGTGTTAGCTCAATGGTTAGAACATCTGTGAGCCTTCAACTCTTATGTGGCAAGTAGGACACAAGAAAAATAAGAGTGAATGATAAAAAAGGAAAGATGATATGTGCTGATCTTAATTTTATTGAAGATGATGGCAATCTAAAGTGCTACACAGCCAGTGACTAGAATAAGCGGAGAAAATCTGCAACACCTCCTCCTCAAAAGAAACTGAGGAAGGTCTGAACAGTGAACTGTGCAAAAGAAACTGACTAAGGGTTTTTAATGGAAAACCTATGTGATTTGGCTTAACAGGTCAAAATCACCAAAATACCTGGAGAGGGGATGAAAGCAGGAGAGTGATGCAGCAAGGACTGCAGAAGAGAGAAGGGGAGACTTCTAAAAAACTAAGCAAGAGAAGGGTTCAACTACAATGAAGAAGACTCACTGATTTATTCCAGACACTGTGTTGTGTGGAGAATGAATGCAGATGTGAATTGTCCTTGAGTTATGGTTGAGTTCCAGGTGGAGGATCCTTGTCTTTAGTGGTTTAATTTCAAAGTGGTGGATTGGAATAAGCTTGACAGAGGCTAAGATACCTCTGGATTCGGCCTCTGTGAAAATTTTCATCCGTACAAGAAGAATAAGGAATTCTTGGACAATTTTCCTGTATCTGGATGGGAGGCATGTGGGAGAGTTAGAAATGAATATATGCATTCTCTTGGCGCGTGCGTGTGAAAATCACGTAGATTGAGATTTGAGAATTAATATTAACACATTTCTTACTCAACATTGAGGTAAGAGTAGGCAAATGGATCAATAGAGGACATGGGTAAGATTTTGAGGATATTCAAGTGATCAAAGTTTATGATGAAGCCTTTTGGGCAGTATATAGGTGGTATATACTGTTTCTAAGCCTGACAACATCACTCATGGATGCTGAGGTTTCATATGCCACAGTGCACGCCCTTCCTTTTCACTTGTTCAATAGATAAGATGAGTGATTAAAGAAGGTTATTCTTTCTTTGCTCCAGAATTGAATCATGCTGCTCTATAAGAAAAGTTGCATTTTCATTCATGACAAAATTAGGCACACTGAAATGTATACCTTCTTGGGTTGTTGGCAGTGTGGACCTTTTTATTTTGTTTGAGATGTTGATGATGATGATCTGGGTTTAGATGGCTGGCTTAAGGTGGTTTTGCCAAAGTCAAGTGTTCCCTTTGAATATTGTCTTTGCGAAAAACCAAACAACAACAAACAACACCTGCTGACTCTCTCTTCGATCCGATGAGCTTGAAACCAGATCCATCCTACATCGATCCACTCATTCCACTCGCTCCCACTGCAGCCAACCTATCCAAACTAGCAGACGAACTACTCAGGAAGGGGAACTCCACTCAGATCAACCAGGTATTCACCACTGCATATCTCAGGGCAGCAAGCACTGGCGACAGCGACCTACTCGAATGGCTGCTCTCTCATCCCACTACTACTACAAGAAACAAGCCCTCAAAAACATCTCCAAATCATTCAGCCTCTAATTCTGATTCTGACTCTGAACCCTCTACCTCAAGCGAATCCTCCTCAAACATCCTTCTCAAATCAAGGCACCCAAGACAATGGATCGATCTCGACGCAAGGGACGAGGACGGCTCCCCCGCTATCATCCTTGCTGCCGCTTTCGGTCATGCAGAGGCTGTCAGGGCTATTGTAGATGGTCTAGGTGACCAAGTCGTAGATAGGAGGGATGCCGGTTAGTCCGATTGCCGTCTCTTTTTTTTTTTTTTTTCGTTCATGTATCATAATCTAAATCATCATCTTCTATCCCCTTCTGTCATTCTAGTCGGCTGGACCGCTTTGCATTGGGCTGCCCGAAATGGCGATCTCACCATCGTTTCTTACCTCCTCAACCATGGTGCCTCCACCTCACTAGTCTCATTCTCCGACCGACTCCCATCAGACCGCTCCTCATCAACTTTGACCTCCTGTCCCCAGCGCAGCCGGCTCTCTTCCTGCTCCATCTCAACTTTCGGTGAATCCGATACACGCTCCTCGTCGTTGATTGCCAGCGATGATGACTCCAATTCAATCGCCACCACTCCACGTCGTCCCAAACGAAGGCGCACACGGGCTAGAGGTCTCCGTCCTTACGATTTGACCAAGAAGGACGAGCAGGGCGAAACCATCCGGGAAATCCTTCGCATTGCTGAACAAGCCAAATCTTGCATCCTGAAACCCCAATCCCCACGTCCCCCTCAATCATCCATCCGTAGTCTTAGACTCGCCAGACAATCTGAGGCCGATCTGGCCCAATCGGAATCCAAGAAAATCGTCCAACTTGCCAAACTATGTTCGCAAACACTCGACATCCATCCCAACCTATTAGGACTAGAGTTTGTTCCCAACGACCCCACCGAACGCCAACCTTCCAACTTCTTCTCCGACCCCCATCATCATCAAACTCTTACTCAAAGCCAACCTGTCATCAGTGGTCTCATGGCCAGCTCTCAGGCCGAATGGGAACAGGAGCAACGCGCGGAAGAGTTCCTATGGGATCGCTGCGAGCCGGATCAAATGCTAGTTTGCTCCCTCGAAGAACTCGAGGGCGTCTTTGAGGCGGTCATCAAGACAATCGAGCCACGTCAAGCGAGACCCGACCGGTTTGTCCCCGCAAACGTCCTCTTCTTTTGCTCTCGATTTGCCGCTCATATGAGTACAATAGAACTCTTGGAAGAGATCTTACTCGGTGCCGTCGACCGGATAGAGGAAACAATTTTTGTATGTTTTTTCCTCAATCTCTTGGTCGTCGTCGTCGTCGTTGACCTCATACCTTGCATCCCGTGACAGGCCCGGCAGCAAGATATGGCCAACTCGACATTCTGGCTCTTCAACTCGATTTGTTTACTGTATTACATCCGACGAGAACCGCTGCTAAAAGAACTGACGACCCCTGATATTCAGCTACACTTGGAAGACCTGGTCAATGAAATCTTTGTGTTCATCATCCGAGATGCTGAGCGACGGCTGGATAAGTTGATCGACTCCACCATCCTCGACTTTGAGCCTTTACCCGACATGGCCGTAGATTTTGAGCCCGAAGGCTCATGGCGCTTCGTCCGAGCACTGACCGTCAAACGGAATCGTGCCTCATCATTCAGACCCTCAATCCCTCGATTCAATGCGAAAGTTGATCTTAATAGTAATAATAACTATACTGAAATGAATAACTCCAACACATTCCCTGATAAACCTTCGAGCTTGGTCCAAAGCCTCACTAGTATGTCAGCTGGACATGGACCTCGAACCACTAGCGCACCCAACCACTCAGCCCCATTATCACCCCAAAAGTCCTCATCATTATCCGCAACATCAACAACAACTCTCAAGACGCCTAAACTGATCACCGACTTGTTATCATCAGTACTCTACCTACTACAAGCTTATGAGATTCATGGCTCGGTGATTGTCCAGATCTTTTCGCAAATCTTTTACTGGCTATCATGTGAGATCTTCAATCGGATAATCTCTCGACGGAAGTACTTGTGCCGGTCGAAGGCGATGCAGATCAATCTGAACGTGATGGCAATTGAGGAATGGGTGCGGACGAACCGCCTACCAGTGGGGGTAGTTCGGAAGCACTTTGAGCCGCTAAAGCAATTGCTGAAGTGGATCCAGTGTCTCTCGACCAGCGGTGCCCAATCGTTTGACCAACTTATCGAGATCGTCTCGGGTCTCAAAACCCTCAACCCGGCCCAGCTTCTCAAGGTCTCAAGAGACTACCGCTTTGAGATCGATGAGCCCAAGCTCTCCGAGGAGTGTCGGCAGTACTTGGTCCAGACCCAGCAACACTGGGACCGTCATCGGATCCAACGCGTCAGTGAATTAGAGGAGAAGGAGAAACTTGCTCAATCTCCCTCCTCCCCCCCTTCTTTGATGGGATTGGACATCCCCTCCTGTACGCCGAACGAAACTATTGACAAGCATGCCGGACTATCGAAAGCAATCCAAGCCATCGATGCTGCCTTCGGAACAGACGAAGAGGAGGCGTACGGTTTGTATGAGCCACCGGTGGCCCCGGAATGTCTAGGTGAACTACTAGACTCGCGCCAAATGGTGTGTTTGTGTGTGTTTTGTCCTTGTTTTCTCTTTTGGACCTTCCCAACTGAACCTGCTGGCAATACTATTATGATGTTAGTTGCCCTTCTGCTTGCCGACGGCTAACGAGGTCTTAATGAGTCTCAAAAAGACGGTCCCGTTTGGGAATCTCAAGACGTACCTCATCCCAGACGCGCCGAAGCCGGGAAGCCTTTGGTGGGCGACGTCCTCTGGTCGCATTGGGTCACCGTCGTTATCTGAGGAAGAAGAGGAAGAAGAAGAAGAAGAAGAAGAAGAAGAAGAAGAAGGGGAAGGGGAAGACGGGGAAGGGCTACGGGAGGAGCTCACGAAGGGTGCGGCGGACCAGACGCCCCGGATGGCTTCCTCGCATGTTGGCCTCGGCACAGCCTCGCCCATCTCGCACGACAATACCCCCGGCTCGCCCCTCCGCTCACCGCCCTCGAACCCTGTCTCCACCACCCCGCTCGCTCCTTCCATTCCTGCTGCCCCTGCTGTGTCGAGAGAAGTCGTCCCCATCGTCCCCTCTGCCGTCCTCAAACGCATTGATCGGTGCTTGTTCAAGTCTAACACCGCCCCTCCTTCCTGACTCCCTGTTCCTTGGCTTTTGTTCATCTTTCTCTCTTCCCATCTCATCTTGTTTATCTCGACCCCTCCACTCTCTCTGTCGTCTTCCCTACTTTCTCTCGTTCTTCCCTTGCTTGCAAGTGATCATCTTCATCATTATAATTGCTATGTGTGTGCATTTAACCCCTCGTTTTTTCTCTCCCTCCTCCCATGTCTTCTTTTTTTTATTGTGACGAAAACCAAGAAACTAAATAAAGTCTTTGAGAGGGTAATCTGGTTGTTGTTTTTTTCGTGTTGATTTAGATAAGTGTATACATGTGCATATGTTCGCATCGTCGCTGCAACAACGCTTACAAACGTCCTCACACCGCAACAGCTCTTGATCCCTTCGCTCCGACTGTTGTATATCAGTGTTCATCACATATCCCTTATATACAAGACCTAAGACACATATAGTATTCAAAAAAATAAAAAATAAAAAAGAACAAAGAAAAAAGAAAAGAATTAAAAATATAAAAATAAAAATAAACATAATCACTAGATGTTTTTGGGGTTTTCAAGGCTTCAAGAAGTTCAAGGGAAGGATTTGCTGGTCCTGTGTACTGGTCCTGTGTAGCCATGTATGAGTGGTGCTGCGGGGACATTGATTTGGGGTAATGAATAGAAGAAAACATCATGAATAAAATCATAAACAAATAATCTATGAAACATTTCTTTGAGACTAGAATGAGATGTTGATGACTACTAGACTCAGGCTCACAGGCTACAGGACTGTGATATCACACTAATATCATGCTACGAAGAAAGCCTACTAAGACTGTGAAATATTATTGACGATGGTGGTGAAGAGAGGGAGATCAGGGGTGAGAGGAAGAAGAGAGAAATTCAACAAGAAGTTATCACCAAACTCATCAAGAGGTTTATTATAATGGCCCTGCTTCCCTTTGTTACAAATGTTAGAAAGAGAGAAATTAATCTGAAAGGAAATTCTGAGACAAGTGAAAGTGGAAGATGGAGAAGAGTATGGGAGGGTACAATGTTTGTATTTGTTTGCTTGACAACTCATGTTAGCAGTCAAAGTTAATTCCAAACCTTTTTTCAGGAAAAAAAGGGGACAACATTAATTTCATAGGCAAGATCAGGGGGAACTAGTGTCAGCTCTGCGTACAAACCTTTGGTACTGTCAACATAAAAACCAAGTAATATCACTGTGCTGAGGAATCTCAAAGGCTGCAATTACTCTTTGCCACCCCCTTTATATGGATATATATGACCACAAAGAGGCTAAGCCCATACTACAGAAAATCATATACCTGAATAAGAATATAAGGCAGGAGATAAAACCCTTCAAAAATCAATACTTGTTATCCAGAGGTTTTGGGAAGAGGTGGTACCAACAGAAGGGTATGCTTGGGATTGGACATATAATGGAGAGAATCAGCTGGCAAAAACAAGATCTAGTTGACTCAGCCAGAGTTGGTGGTCTTTCAGAAACTGATTTTATAAGGAATCAGGCCAGGCTTAAATGGTGAAGTTTAAGGGATATGACCAAGCTTTCAGTGTGGTGAAGAAAGGAAATGGGACACTGCAAAAAAAAACTTGCTCAACTGCCTGCAGACGACATGCAGAAAGTCCCAGGAAGCTTCTGTTCTTACTCCAACCATTCTCCAAAAGTGATTCAACCAAGCTTTCATGCACAGTCACTGTTCAGAGTGCACAGTGACTGTGCCAAAACATATATGTATGCAAACATGTGGAGTTTGGATGGCCGCTTGGCTGGAGCATGCTGCATGTCTAATTCAGGCAGTTGAGCAGGTTATTTTTGCAGTATATTTCATCTTTTCCTTTCTCTTTTTTTTGTTTTTGTTTTATTTTCCTTGCTGAAATACTACCTTTAATTTGTCTGAAATTCTCTTAGTAGTGGATTAGTAACAAGAATTAGTAGTAGCAGAGTAGGGGTAGTAGTAGTTGTAGTATCAACAAAAATAAGAGTTCAAAAGTGATTTAAGGGCTTCAACAAAATATTAGTAGGCAATTAATCATCAAAAGAATTGTATGAACTAGATTCTTTTTAGTACAACATCAGAAGTGGTAGGATTTATAGTCATTAGTCTGGTAATGGTATCAGTATTAGTATTAGTCTTGTGGGTTACTGTCTTGAAATCAGCCATCTTTATTTAAATATTTATTCAATATATTTGTGTAGTACTATTGGAGGGGTCATTCAAACCACCTGTCAGTTGTAATAGCTTTGAACTATCTAGCAATTGATTTACCCCCAGAGGATCTTAACCAAATATTATCATTTTTCCCACAGGAGTCCCACACCGTCAATCCTTATCATCACTAGTACTTAATTTCCAGTAGATTTCAGTCTCTTCCAATTACTGGAGGTCAGTTTGGTTCCCAGGAAAGGAACAGACCTTTTTTTCTTTCTGCAATCCGCGAATCATCAATCTTCATCCTCTGTTGGGAACCTAGTGTGGAGGGGTACAGAACACACATAAGCCTACAAGCAATACAAGATTCATATCATAATAATTTAATGCTTTAATTGGTACTCACTGTCCTTGCGGATGGTGCATGATTCTTCTGGTGCATCAGGAAGCTCTATGAGGGATTTATCCATGGAACAAAAAGCGGGATGGATGGCTGTGTTTGGGTCACCTTCCTGAAGGCAAAGGCCGTGGGCCAAAAGAGCCCCCTTGATATCGTTCAAGAGGTCAACCCGCGGCGGATTCTTAGTCATTGACAAGGAAGATTGTTTTTGGTGATATCCAGGGGCCCCATAAAGTCAGAACCCGTATCAGGCAGGTGCGTAGGCGGATTTTCTGGCATGGAATAAGATTCAGGGGTGGGCTTTGGCGCATCTGTACTTGTAGAAGGAGATTGTAATGGTCGAGATTGAGAATGTAGATTGCTAACTGGGGGGTGTACAAAGGTGTGGAGGCTGGAGATAATCCCCCAGTTGGGAAACCCCTGGCAAGTCCCAGAGGGGGTTACAGGATCATAACATTATCCCCCCTTTAATGCCCAAGTCCCTAGTGGACTCTGCATCTTCCCCGGGCAGCATTAAAAACCCTGGCTGTTGGGAAAAAAGCTTGCCCTCTCACTACTTCCGTACCCTCTTGCGTCTTTGGTGGTCCTTGGGGGCATTTGGGAATCNGGGGGGGGGCACTATCAGTGCACTACAACCAGTTTCTGGATGAGGAAAGTTGTACTTCAGGATTGGTACTTTGTGAGGTTTGAGTTTGCATGAGGGGGTGATGTGATGGGCTTTTTTTTGTGGGGTCTGAGGTGAGTTTTCTTGACTGAACAAGTGCAGGCATGCAGCAGACCTGTTAAATATGGGGATCCAGAGGGATGGTTGAGGCTGAATTGAGTGCATTTCGTGATAGGCCTCCTTGAGGAGACAGTACATTTGTGTTTGTTGTATGGTCCGGTCAAACATTGAGCAACTGGCAGATAGCCTGGAAAGACCGGGAAAGATGAGCAAGGAGAAAAGATTGATAATTTTGAGCAGCTGGACAGGTGGGTAGAATAGACCATATCATTAAGCATGTTAGAGGAATGAAAGCACTACATAACTCAGAGATAAGAGAGGGGATACAATGTGAGTCATAATTATACCAATGAGAATAAAAAGATGAGGTGTCCTTTGAAACAAAATAATACAAGCAGGGAAGAGAGAAATATAGAAATGACTTACACTTGATTCAAGAATGTTTGCTTGTGAAGTAATTTGGTTGGCCAGTGTTAGAATCAGCAATAAACTGCTGAGGAGGAATTATGGTTTGGATGAGCATACAAGTGTCTCATCCACTATGCATCATCAGGCCAAACTGGTACCTGAGCAAGCCCACATCAGGAGGGGTTTGAACTATTCACAAATCTTGATTTACCTGTATGAGCTCTTGTG
>LAVV01012650.1:6958-17724 GCA_001263375.1 Puccinia sorghi
GAGCCCATCTACGACTTGGAGCCACCGGACAATTCCAGTAAATTTCCATTGAGTGGATTCTCATCCTCCACGGAGTAACCCACCACTGACACTTTTAGAGGCTAAAACACTTTGGAAAGCAAATGGACCTCTCTAGTTCAGGGTTTAGAAAAAGTCTCTTTGTAATGGTCTGAATGTATTTGTATGTGCTGAGAGATGAGTTTGGCTGTTGAGGTACCTTTTGGAAAATCTCAACAATGAAACTTATCCAGTCTCGAGTGATTTGGCAGTTTTGTTGACTAACACCACAAACCAAACCCAGCCATGCAATGAAAAGCAATATGATTGCTATGAAAAATGATGATATTGTTAAGTATGAGCCTTCTGGAATGCAAGAGGAGAGATAAACTTACTAATGCATTCATGATTTTTGCCAACATCTAGCTCCAGTTGAGAACCATTCTCTTCTGAAGTATTTGTTGAATGGCCGGGGAGGTGGCTTTGTTCAGGCCTTCTAGATACCGGGGAAGTAGCCAGAAGGGCCAAGGATAAATCATTAATACTGTTCAATGGCAAATTGTACCAAGACCAATGTTTTGCGCAGGTACTTGGGTGCACCCAGCATCCAGAAATTGTTTTGCCATTTTCCAATTTTTTTTTTTTTTTGACCCATTCAGGGCAATTGCAAATCTTAAGTTTCATTGTTGGGATCTATGACAGAAGAAAATAGAGCCAATGATTGTGAACTCAAGTGACAAAATAAGTGGGAGAAAAGCTGAATGGATGGGAAACTATCCTGAATGATGGATGAGCCTTGGGTACCCTGTGTGGCGTGGCCACTTTTGGAATGTTGAAATGAAGCAGTGAGTCATTTGAGTGTCAAGTACCGGGGTAGCTGACAAAATTGAGCTGACAGTTACAACCTCAGGTAATGAAACTCAAGGCAGCTGCGGGGTAAAATTGAATATTCATATGCACTTTGTCAGCATAACAAAAATTGAACTTTGTCAGCTGTGTGCGCGCTGTGTCAATGGTTAGAGTATCACTCATGAATGCTGAGGTTGTGGGTTTGAGTCCCACAGTACACAACCTTCTTTTTCACTTGTTCGATAA
Organism: Puccinia sorghi; assembly: GCA_001263375.1. Classification (NCBI taxonomy): domain Eukaryota; kingdom Fungi; phylum Basidiomycota; class Pucciniomycetes; order Pucciniales; family Pucciniaceae; genus Puccinia; species Puccinia sorghi. The sequence goes on from LAVV01012650.1 coordinate 8,051, forward strand.
TTTCAACATTGGCATTCCACTTCTCATCACCTTCATCTACAAGAGCCAGAGAAGCACCTCAATAATGTATCAACAAGTATAGGAAAGTCCAAGGAATCATTCAACCCATTTTTTCTTTTCCTTTTTTCTTTTAGTTCTGGGATAATCTCCACCAAGGGAGCTCAAACACAGCTGCGCTACTGAAATTTCATTTACTGTGATTGATTGAGCTTCTCAAAAAAGGCTAGGGTTTTATTTTCTTATTGATTAATTGATCAATTTTTATCACGGAGAGCCGTGATAACTGTGTTGTAAAAACGAGCTTCAGTTCCGAAGTGAGTCTTCCATAGATCTGGGTAGGATTTGAAAAACCAATAGCCCCATGTGGTGGCGGAAGCTTGTAAGTTATCCCCGCGTTCACGGTAATCAGACAGGTATCTGATCCAGTAAGCTTGCAAGGGGCCGAATCCATGCATGTTGTCCGGTGCAGCCCTACCTCCCTCGAGATCGTCTCGGAAGTTCACTTTTCCCATGATCGGTGAACTAGCCCCAGCAGCTGGATCAAATGCATTCTCATCAAACCAACAAAAGAATTCTTCCGCCAGGCTTGCGTGTTCTCGAGGGGACTGAACAGGTAGATAGTGGCAGAGCTTGTGATGGAGGTAGTGGATGGTTCGGAGAAAGTGCCACATCCTTTGCTTGAACACATATTTGGTTAGGGCCTTACCGGCGGGACCCGTGGGCCTCACTGCCCTAGCAAACAGCTCCTTTCCTTCATTGCCCCCCATGACAGGGTAAAAAGACACGGGCGGATTGGCGCATGTGATAATGTTGCGCCCATTGGTTGGTGAGGGATAAAGCTCAAACAATCTTGTAATCCGCTGGGAGATGTTGTCTGCGAAAGGTGGAGGTGGAAGAACCTCCTCTAGTATTGATGACGGTCAACCACCGTACCACCCAGGGTTGTTGACGAGAGTAGCAATCTGAATGACTTTGAAGTCGTCCAGGGCGTCCGGATGTAGCTCGAATGGTTTCCGATGCGATTGGTCGCCTTGATCGTTTGCCGTCATTTGTGAGGGGGGCTGCGGAGATTTGTTCATCAATGCCCAGAAATCTTGATCGGTCCGGAACTGGCTGTTCCACAAATGCGCTTCAAAGCTCTTATACCATGTCCCCACGACCCTCAGCGAGAGGATATGGACATCCTGCTCGTCCATATTGTTCCGGAGAAGCCAGTTAACCAAGACCCGCTGGATTGGCCGATACAAGATCTCATTTTGAATGTTTATCCCCGTAAACCTACCCAAAACAGGCGGATGATCCTTGGTTTGCTGAAAGACTTCGTACCAGAGCCATTCAAACAAAGCGTGTAGTTGACCAGCTTGCTTATCTGGGCTAGTTGGGTAGTGCCTCAAGAACTCCGTGTGTGTGATCAAAATCCGGCTGATTAGCTCCTCAAAGAATTTGTTGAAAACGGTTGCATGCCGTTTCTTGTTGCCCGTCCCGATCCACGAAGTAGTAAGGAGATCTCTGTTAGCAATATGCTGATAAAAACTCATGTCGAAACCTGGAATTTTTTGGTACACTGCCCAGGGGTCGGATCTCAAATCGAGCTCGATTTTCATCAGTTTATTTAAAACCCGTGATAAAAAAAGCTGCACTTCTTGCGGAAGGGGATCATGTGTGGGGAATCGTTCGAAGGCGGTTATCGGGCTTTTTGGACGGTCCAGTTCGATCGTTGAAAATTTTCCACTAGACTCATTCGGCGGCTGGATGGAACTGACTTTTTGGGCTCCTAATCCACTGCCCTCTGGAATTAACTGTCGTGGCGTTTTAGACCGATCTAAGTTCTCCAGAGAAGCTGTTAATTTATGTATGTGCTGTCAGCTTAACCAACCAAACAAAAAAAAATAACAATCGCAGGAGCCGCGTCACCAAATGACGAACCTTGCATTTGATTTACAAACTTGGTTGTTGGTAGTTGGGATGGTGATTTGGACAAACTGAGCGTCGCAGGAACGCCTGAGGTTTCGCCGGAGGCTGGTATGTCATGCTTGTCGGCGGACATCTCTGCATCGGAAGCTATCGGCTTGTAGGAAGCGGCATGGTTGGTTGATGAGAGTTTTCTCTTTAAAGAATTCTGGCTGTCGGGGGGAGCAAGTGAGAGGGCAAGCCACTCATCCTCGGAGGGTTGTGGCGCGTGCCCATCTATTGATGGATGATTGGTCTCCGAAACCGCACCATCGAAGGACTCCCAGCCGGACTCCGGTCGAGAACTTCCGTTGGGCCGGTCGAGTTCATTTTGATATCCTTTAACTAGTAGTGGCTCCGACGCTAGTGATGGGTTAGATTCTAAGCACGAAACATGCTGGATGAGCGAAATAATGCTCAAGTAAAAACTTATCAGAGCATAGCCCATCATCACCAGAGAGGTTGGCCAGCGTCTGGTTTACTTTTGGGTCTGTGGGGGATTGCAAGGCAGAGAATAATAGAGACAGGCGATGTCATGTCCGTGAAGTCTGGACTCTGTGGAAGCGCTGGGCGAGGGGGGAAGGACAAGGAGTAACCAGGAAGGAGCTCCACGACGTGTCAGAGTGTTGACCTGTATCAGAACCTGATGCTTCACACCAGCTCGGCCCTCAGTATGCTCTTACTGAGCACAAATACGAGAGGGATAAACTATGTATCACCGTCTGACAGAATACATTCCATTATCAATCACTTGGCGATTAGAATTCTTAATAAGCCTGGGATGATCTCATCATGTACGATCTAAGAAAGAAGTACAACGTATGTATCATTGGTTGCGCCTCATTGCCAGTCCATCTGAAAAAAGATGCAACGGATAGAGGAGCGACATGAGAATTCAAGATAATACAAACTTGAGGGTAATAAATTGGAATGGCTTGAGTTTCAGCTCGACGATTTGTCGAGAAGAAATATCTTCTTGTTCTTGCGCTAATATTGGTCGCAAATCGGCTTGCTTGTGGGCACGTTTGTCAGAGTTGTCAGTCGTTTGTTGTTGTACCTGAACTTTCTCAATATCTCTTTCGAGCACATCCACCAAAAACACTTCTTTGGCATCGAGCAACCTATATAGTTGAAATAGAAATCATGAGATGATGAGATCAGGGAATGCAACATTCAATGCCTCCGATTATAAGCAGAAATCAAACAGCTAGACTTACGTGACCAAGTTAACGTTTGCACAACCGCCAAAAGCTTCGTAGAGCCTTACGATGACAGTGGTGACAGGCTTTCGGGAGTGGAAGCCAAAAGTATCGTCTTCACCTCTTTTGATCGCATCCAAGATGACATTCCGAGCACCCAAACCTTCTAGCTTGAAGATTTCAGTCACAGATCCCAAGACTTCCCTGACGTTGACAGGAAGATCATCGCGTGGTGCATATCTGAGATGGATGGGATTGTTGAATGCCGCGGCCACCTGAGGCACATCGCTTTCTAGGAAATGGCCTCGGTGCGGCAAGATACCAAATGTCATCGCATGTACGCCTTGATCTTGTCGGGGGTCCGGATAGGTAGACCCTCGTAATAAGGAGAGTCGAAGATAAGAGCCTTCGCAGGCATAGCCGTCTGAAGGCAATCAAACAGTCAGGTTCTGGTAGTTTGGAGAGGGAAAGATAGCCAATGAATCCTTACATTTGCAGTCATTCAAAAGTGCCACACCGTAACCAAATTCAGAAAGATCTGCAAATTTATGAGCACACACCTCGAACTTGGCAGCATCCCACGTTGTGTTCTTGTGCGTTGGTCTCTGCAACACCCCGTATTGGATTTCGTAAGTTGCTTGTTCCGAGTTGATGTCCAGGGGCACCTCGAACTTTAAGAATTTATGTTGCTCGTGCCAATCAATGGTCGTCTCAAATCTGATCAAGGAGAGTGCATCTCTTTTGAGGGAACCTGGCACTGCATCAAGTGAAATAGTTGCCTATCCACCACGGATAACATAAGGTCAGCAACATCAAAGCTGCCATCATCACAACCATTTATTAACTTACCGATATTTTGGACTGCTTATAAATACATTCGACCAAGATACTAGCTCGCAAGCCTTTAGGCTCCACTACTTTCACACTGGTCGCATCAATATACTCCTTTGTGTCAAGATGGAATACGTCGACGTTCCACGCATCGTAAGCTAGGGGTTGATCTAGATTGAAGGATGTAGTGGATTGGCGCGCTAGTTTCTATGGATAAGAATTTAGCATTCACGTTACGAGAATACCTTGGTAAATCACAAAACCACACGTCTCTCCAGACAGAATCAATTCTCGTCTAGAATGTTCAATCAGGATGGCGAGTCAGTTAAAGGATCAGAAGCAGCAATCACAAGATGAACATAGAGTTACCCCAATACGGTGTCCACAACACTGACTATTCTTCCTCGAGATGAGATTTGAACAGTCAAAGCTTCGTTGGCCAAGTAGTAGGATACTTCACCTGTGTCCGCATCTTGAGCCACCGAAGCTAATGCATAAAAAAAGAGAGACTTAACCACACCTCTTGCAACAGACTCAGCTATTAGACGCACCGGTAGCCAGCTGAATGTTATCGCGCAAGGTGGATAAACTTTCGAGTTCGATCAACCCATTGCCAAAGCCGTCCTTGGCGATCACAAAACCAGCGTCATCGTCCTTCTTACTGGGTGAGAATGCGGATCTGCCGTCGTATATCTCGAGCGGAATTCGGATAACCTCTTGGCGCGGAAAGGAAAGCGTATTTAAGCCAACTAGTCTCCCGCCCCTGTTTGACGAAGCTGCAGCTACGTCGACTTTTTGGCTCCCATAAAGTGCGGCTTGACGTGCAGCTTCTAAAAGCGCTTCCCCTTTTTCAGCAACCTCCGCGTAGAGCTAGAAAAATTCAAGTGCCCAACGATTCAGTTGGAATGAATATAGACGCAAGGAAGCGATGTCTGTGTATGACGAACTGTACCTTTTCTGCATCTTCGTATACCTTTGCAATTGCACTCCCAGGGAGAATATCATGAAATTGACAAAGAAGTACTGGTGATTCCAGCAGCAGCAATTAGCCTCACATCTCGAGACATGGAATAATACTTCGAACTACTGACCTATCTCCCACAAATGATCTAGTTCATCTTTTGGGTACTCATAACCAGTCTCCTTGCTTGACAAAGACGCTAAAGTAGCAAAGTATTCAATCTCCCGTAACAAGATTTCTGATTTTCGGTTATGCTTCTTGATTGACCCATGTGAAGTATACGTTCCCCGATGATACTCAAGATATAACTACATATTCGAACACGAAGACATCAGTACAAGCGGAGCGTTGAGTAGATATATTGCCAAAAATGAACAAAATGCTGCAGACCTCCCCTCTCCACGTAGGTAAATCTTTGCCGTTGCGTGTTTTCTTGAGCAACATCTTATAAAAATCAGATACCGACTTGAAATATATATATATATATATATGAAATATGATTTCATCAGATTTCCCGATGACACGGAGAGAAGCAATCAATAACATGAAAAAGATCTTACTGGTCCCTGTGTTACTTTCGGAACTCCCGAATTCGACGAATTGTTGGCGGTCGAGCGGATACGGCGCAGCTTTTCAATCATCGGAGCAAGTGGCTGTGTATAGGATCAAGTATCAGTAGTAATGTTTGAAAAAAAAAGTCTCAATTGAGTCGATGTTGAATTTCAGCTTACACCACCTCCTCCGTCGCCATTTCCATAGACGAGTCTATTATAATTAACCGTGTTCGACAAAAGGAAAGATGAGCTATTTCAAAGAGAATGCAAAAGAAACATAGTAAATACCTACAAGCTTTTGTCTGACCATTCTAAATCTTTATGATTATTGACCGCCTAGGAAAAAAAGAAAAAGAAAGCCACAAGCAGTTAGTAAAAAACATCTTGAGATTTCAGTTCAATTATCCGACCTTCAAGACCTCATCCACGTTGGCTTGAGCGCCATACGTGTCAACTGGTGTCATGTGCACAAGCATTTGGGTACCATCAATCCCAATCCAGTTGAAAGTTGAGTGCGGGAACTTGTTGAACTCGGACCAGGAGAGCTGAATAATAAGAAGAAAAAAATTGGCAAGTAGCCAAGTTTAGCTTTTTAGTTGTACAATGTAATAATAGAAACCAGAAGAAAAAAAAAAGGAAAACAGACTTTTTGAGTAAAAAAATACGGAATTCCAGATTGTCGGCAGATCTGAGGGATTTGGGAAGCATAGCCGAAGGAGTCTGGCAGCCAAAAGATATCGGTGAATTTGCCGAACCTAGACTTAAAGTATCTTTGGCCGTATAAAAATTGTCTGATGTCGAGATGGGCAAATTTGGATTCGAAAATATTAGATTAATGACCATTTTCCCTGTTACTGCTGTCAAGAAACTAGCTCCAAACCTGCAGAGAGCCTCGCCGGAGGGCATGTTGGTATCATTCTCGACCCACGACCCGCCTGTCACAAAAAACTTTCCATTCTCGACTTCTCGTCGGACTTTCGAGAATAACTGAGGGTAGAGCTCCTCGAGCCACTTGTATTGTTGTGCTGTAGACGCAATGAAGCGGTATTCAGGGAAGCGTTGTATCAAATCGACCTGAGTTGACCAAGAACGTGCCACTTTTTGCTGAGTGACGGAAAGGGGCCAGAGCCAGGCGCTCTGTAATGCAAAATAACCATGCGCAATAGTCAAACAACGGAGTATAGCATGGAAACCCTGAGTAATTCTGTAACTTACGTCAATGTGACAATGTCCGATAGCAAAGACTGGAGCGCCTTCAGAATCCTCTGCGAAGTTCCAATCCGACCCGGGATCATAGATCTCCTTGTGGGTCCAATCCGCGCCCAAGATCTTCTCAGCAATTTTTCTACAAGCAGCAATGGTGGCCAGGTCGTCGGGTTTGAAGGTGTTCACAATGTCCATAGCCACGGTTTGGGCCTTGAGGCAAATGGGACTTTTGACGGGAAGGGATTTGGTCAAGTCTAGGTTGTTGCAGAGGAAAGTCTGATCAATCTGCGTTTCAGCCTTTCTAATGTCAGTAGAAACACATACCGTAGATCACTTGGTAGTCCCACATCAAATGCCAAGCATCCATACGTGGTACGACTATCTCAGCAATGGCAAGCTCAAAGTATACATCATCATGAACCTCGAGTTTACCCTCGTCAGGCACACCAAACATCGCTGCGGCAAAATCGAAAAGAAAATAAAAGAAAAGTATGCTCGAGCTCAGATCACCTCAGATGAATGGTGATAAGGGTTAAAAATTCAAAAGACACTCACCATTTGCAGAAACTTCAATGTAGATTTGGAATGGAAACGACCTCTTTTCTTTTGGAATGATGAAATCAATCCTTTTGGCATCATCGGTGCCACCTGTGATGCCTTGAAGTGGCAATCCTTCGGATGTAAAAATCAAAGCTTCGCATCTGAGTTGCAATGTAGAAAACCACGCTTTAGTTAATCCGCAGATTAAGATGCAATATTGTCCCGACGATAAAACGGAAGTTACTTACCCCGGATCAAACTCAAATGAAACCCTTTCTTTCTCCTGGTACTTTTTCGGGACGTTCAAGGTAGCTTTAACCCAATGGTTTGACTATACCAAAGATGGGGCATATCTTAGCCAGATCCGAGTTGAGAAAGGGTGTATCCGCAAAATTGACGCAAGGATAAGTACAGTTATTGGCTTACCCAACTGGGGCCGAACTTGAATCCTGCCGGTCAATGGATAGCATGTGTTTTTGAAGATAGATAGGCCAAATGCAGGACGTTATATGGGTAAGCATCAATCATTCCTTCAAGTAATGCGCCCTCCCATCCCCGAGCAAAACAAACGGATTCGAAACCCAGACGAAGAGGCGATGAAATCTCAATCAGGCTAACCTTTCGAGATTTTTTTATAGTTTTGGCGAACGGCTTCGGAAAAGGGAGGCTTCGATAAGTTTGGAGCAGACCAAACTTCCAATTTGACAGCCGATTCTGAACCATCTCGAGCTATGGTCAAAAAAGGACAACATACTTGTCAATTCATTAATACGACTAAAAATAACAGTGCATTTTTCTGCGACACTTGCCTTCATAGAGAACAGACGATAGGTTTTCACTTTTGTAATCGCCGCCAATGAAGTTCTTCAGGTGTCCCAAAGTGGCGTCCCTTCAAAGACAAAGAAAAAAAGAGTTGAGTTACATGAAGGTTTCAGCGCCGATTTCCGAGAATGAAGAGCGGATGAAAGTAAAGCACAAAGCATGGGCGCACCTGAACCGATTGGCGCGGGGTAGAGACTCCTTCAATGGATAACCACCGGAAGCCATTGTTGCGACGAGAGTATAACGGATAGATCAGACCTATTCACTGTCAAATCGACATGGTATAAGACTGGTCAGTACGATGCAAAGAGGATGTCGTTATGTGAAGGAAGCACTCACCGAGATGATCGTTGGCGTCTGGTGTGGTTTTAGTTTGCCTCCTGGCCTTGGTTCGTGGCAGTTGTGACGTCACAGCGTTATGTAAGCGGGGTCAACAGCGGCTGAGAATTTCCAGTCACACCACTCCCACTCGCCATGAGTCCAATCCCTCGGAAGTCGGACTGCTCGGAGATTCAGGAGCTGGACCCTCGATCAAAATCACGAGTGTTCCCTTTGGTTTTCTTCTCCACGTCTACCGAAAACCACCTATGAAGCCTACCCAACCACCCATAATCGATCTGCTCAAATATCCACTCCAAGCGAAAGACAGCGGGACGACAAGAGTTGCTTTTGTAGATCGATAGATTTTGATTTCACAGATTGCACCTGGAGAAAAACTACCACACTTAATCACAGACACAATGCGGAGCCTATTTATGCATTCTATCAACTCCTGGATACATAAGTAGTTCCCTAATCCAGATACCAGGTGGCTCACCCCTTAATTCGGATACTTCTGTGATCCGAGTGCTGTCATCTGCAATGTTCCCCAAACAAATTAGATTTGACACTTTGGGAGAGTAAAATTTTGACTCAACAGTTAGGAATGATTCGCCAAGCCAGATGTTTTTACCGCCGAGGCATCTGGATTTATAAATATCACCTCAGCTCTCTGGCTTAACCCAAATGTCACCACCATCAGAATCAATTGTCTACTCAAAAGGGAATGAAAATGGAATCAACTTACTGTCGTACCATGCAATTATAACTTGTTATGCAACACCATTTATCCATATTGCTACTTCATTCTTTTAATTAATATTGTGATTTTCGCATCTTATCCTTTGCCAATAGCCATTGCCCTATTGAGTTATATTTCCTCAAACTTGAGCTGATTATCTTCAAAGACTTTGAAAATATATTTACACCCATATTCAAACCTTTCCCTCTGTGCTTCAACCAACCAAATCTCCCCTTGAGTACGTTGGGTTGGCCACATGACACGTGAGTGGTGTGAGTGAAAAATCTTAAGACTGGTGATAACAGCTGTCAGCCTCTATGCTACTAACCAAGTGTGTGAAGGCATTTAGTTATTATCTGATTGATGGAATAAGTTGTTTTGGGTTGGAGGAAGGTAGAACTGTTTTTCCTGTAAGGACAATTACGAAAAGAGAATAGCTTCAGTAAAAACTGTTAAGCTCTTCTCAACCTAACTGTTAGTATTTCAGCTCAGGATGAAGAAGAAGGGGGAGAGGGACTTTCTTGAGGGGCAAGAAAGGACCAAGGAGCAGA
>LAVV01012661.1:29809-40574 GCA_001263375.1 Puccinia sorghi
CTGTTAGGAAGTCTCACATGGATGTGTTAGCAAATGTGTATCAAGCAGTGCCTAGTTTGACACTTCAACAATTTTAGTCTCACATGGATGTGTTAGCAAATGTGTATCAAGCAGTGCCTAGTTTGACACTTCAACAATTTTCACCAACGAAAAGTGAAAGAAAAATGCTCCCGCCAAAAATCTGGACTTTGACCGCAAGCCCCTCCTTTGACGGTTGCCGCTGCGCGGTGAGTGACTGGCACTTGCCGGCCCTCCAATGGATTGGGCTTGTGTTAAGCTAGGGCCAATCTGCGGCTGGACATGTCAACAAGAGGAGAAAGTGACATGGGGTGTGCAAACTCCAAATTTGGAGTATCCTGGATAAGAGGTGAATTCAGATATTGCAATACAAACATGCTTTTCTCCACCAAATCCCCACTAGAGCTTATAGAAAGGTTGGCTGGAGTCAGCATCAACAGATCATGCAATCAAATCCAGATGGCCATCCCACCCAACTTGTTGACAATGGCCCAGCTCGCATTGGGACCTTTGATAGCACAATTTTATTAACTCACATTTGCCTTTTTTTCCAAGTGCTCAGATTGGCCCAAAACAGTTGAATCTGATGACGGAAAAAAAAAACTTACGAGAATTTTTCTGTTGGAAGGTAAAAAAGCTGTGTTTAAGGTCCCAATGTGAACTGGGCTAATACAAGCATAACATAACACAGGCACATGATACTCTGATGTATATATATAAAAAAATAACACACAAACACAAACAGCTTTCTTTCTATCTTCTTCATCTTATACTCGAAGCAAAAAAAACGCAAATTCTGGAATCCATCCTCACAAACATACGTGTGTGTAATGTTTATGTATGGATGTGGATACACACCAAGAGATTCACAACGAGTCTTCCAGATGCTGTAACAAGGAGAGAGATACAGCGCATGTTAATCTCAGCAACTTCCATCAAGCTTCTGTGGTAAAAGGAGAATGTCATGATCCAATACAAAACTATGCAGACCTTGTAATCGAATTGGAATGGGGTCTTGGTCCGCATCAACCAGTCAGCCTCTACACACACAAGGACCATCAGTCAAAAGAGAGGTCAGTTACATAGCTTGAAAGAAAAAGGGGAAACAGACGAACCCCAATCAAAGTAAGTATACGATCCTTTCTCGTAATCATCTGCCATTTCTTCTGGGTTCTTGGCGCGCTGAAACCATGTCAGATAATATTTATGGAATCTCCAGGCACGCTTCTTCAACTCCTTGGCAGCCAAGTATCTGAGTAGATTGAATTCAATCGAGCAGTCAGTAGTTTCCTAGTTTTTCTCTGCTAAAGGATATATATATTCATATACATATAGATATATATCTACTCAACTGTAAATAACCACCCTGATGATAATAAAACAGATAGAACAACACCTCAACCTCGATTTCGGACCAAATAGCAGGGCGTTTTTCGAATGCCATGGGTTGCTGTGGGTAATGGGAGCTAGTAGGGTATGGATTACGCGGGGCGTAGTAGTATGGCTTCTCGGCGTCTTGGATTTGGGGCAAGCCAGAGATTCCAGTCTCAATCACTTTTTGCATCTCGGTCATGCTGGGAGTATGAGTCTTCAAGTTTTCATATGTTTCTACTAGGTCGGCCAGGGATGATACACTCTTGCTCTCTTGCGCTTGCTGACTCGTCTTGCTTCCCTCTACATCACGTCCATTGTTGCTAGGCTGGAGACTCACCTGCTTGGCCTCTTCCTGCTTGTCTTCTGCGGCGACTGTCCCCGATCCTCGTCGCTCGCTAACCTGATGGGTCGGCACAGCAGTCTTTTGTTCTCCATTATTAGGAACAGTCTCCATGGCGCCTCCATCTAATTGAGGTGGAGACTGGCCCGATTTTTGTGAGTTCGATGGACTCGGTGATCGATCGGCGACCAGATGAGGAGAAGGCTCAGCAGCGGCAGATTGGCTTGATTGGCCTGACTGATTTGATTGTCCGGATGGGTTGTGAGCAAGGGACGAACTGCTGCCTCCATTAGTCGATTGTGAATCTTGAGGTGCGCCCGAAGGATCCGAGCCAGACGGAAAGGATCGAGTAGCTCCTGCTGCCGGGAGGGCTGTAACTTTGGCGTCCGGAGAGGCCACAGCGGCGAAAGGTCGATTGGGAAGTTGCTGAGATTGCTTCTTGGGCGATTCGGTTGATGCTTGTGGTGGCAATGATCCTGAAGTTGTTCCACTGAATGATAGTGAGTTTGAACGTTGAGGAACGGCAGGTATGGGACCCGGACTTTTGGCACTAGACGGCACACTTGGCGCGGCGGCAACATTCGATGAAGCAGCAGCGGCAGCAGCACTTGCATACCGCAAGGATGGAAGGGGAGCAGGCGTGGTTCGGGGTGCAGAGGCAGTAGGAAGCACCATGCCGGTTACAACACCAGTTCTACCAGAGACAATCGCTGGTCGCACTGTGCCCGATTCCATTGTTGCCTTCCGAACGCTGGGTCCTCGGAGAATTGGTGCGCCCGAAATCGACATTTTTTCTTTGACAGGACTCTTTTCACCTGGAGGATCAGATATGAAGTAAAGCTTTGGGACACTCAAAATATACACACTCTGTTAAGTAGAGTAGCCTACCAGAGAGATTACTGTCTTCGACTATAGAGCTTGTATCATGTGACGACAGAAGGTCATCATGCAGGCCGTAATGCTCCTCCTCCTCTTGAAGATTTAGCGATTCATACAGATCGTCATCTTCGGTGAAGTCTTCTTCCTGTGGGTAGATACATAAGATTAAGAATCTTTCAGCTTGTGAGAACTTGATCGCAAGAGACGTACAACATTGGATTCAACGTAGTATTGAATATCATCCTTGACTTCGCCGACGCGTTCTGGCGAGATCTGACCATTTTCGAGTAGTCTCATAATGAGCTCGAGTTTTCCAATGTGCCATCTTCGACGGTCATTAAGAGCTTCGAGTTCACTTGATCTGCCGTCAGATCCGGAAGTAGGTTTTTTCTTCTTAGTCTGACTGCGCAGCAGTTCCACTTCTGCCTCCGTACGTTCTATCTGTTGGCCCAGTTCATCGACCATCTAGACGCGCGCAGGGGGCATGAAACTCAACTGTGGAAACCCAGTGACTCATTTCCATCTTGGCTACTTCCTTAGGATCTAATTTCTGTTGGGCACTCAGTCCCTCCTTGCTAAAGGCTTTGGTTTTCATCTCTTTTTCACAAGCCTTAAACCGTTCCATTTGCTATAAAAACCCAAGATAAAAGCGAGGGCGCAGGTCAGCCAAGAATTAAAACCAAATCTTCAAAGCAGTCTTAAGGAGCAACGATCGAGAAAACGACGACACAATTTGATAGACATGTATAAACTCCAGAAAATGGGACTTTGAGGAGGATGAAAGCCACGGGAGTTGCATGATGCGAGTTGATGGGTTGCCAAGAAGACATGTCCAGAGAGGTCTTGAGAAAGAGGTGATGTATAGTAGTTGTAGACGATCGATGGTTGGTGGAGCGATCAGCTCGTAAGGCGAAGTGTTATGATTTGGGATAGGTGAAAGAGCGCTCCACAGGTTGCCAAGAAGATATGAAGCGAAAGGATGGATGAATACTCAACTGTTTCAATCAATTTGCGGTGTTCCATGAGTGCGGATTTGTCTTTGATGTCGTTACTCTGCAGCCAGGTTTTGATCTGATCCCTCTGACGCTGCAGCTTCTTGATTGATGTTTTGAGATCAGCCTCGGCCTTGTCCTTCGATGTCTGGTTGGTCGCATGGGTCATCTTGTCGAATGTTTCCTCGAAGAGGGTGACGCCCTGCTGGACCAGTTTGAGGACACGGTCGATATCGGCCTGAGTAATGCGAAGGGTCAGTAACTCAGATCAGGCGGCGAGCCGGAGAGAGAGTGAAAGAGAGAGACGTGAAGCAGCAGACCTGAAGCTTGCGCTGGGCCATGGTGAATGATTGCTGCCCGAGAAGCGGTAGTTGTTTCTGGTTTTTGAGTGGTTGGTTCTTGGTTGTTGTTGTGGTACTTTCCTGAGAATTCAAATAATATATTTTCTGGCCGAGTCACCTCAAGTCGGTTTCCATGTGTAACCCCATACTCCATCCTCACCGCCTGTCCAAAACCTGGATTAAACTCGCAACTATGGCTTTCTGCGGTGCAAACGCACATCCCGGAAGGATGCTCCGTGGATAAATTCTTGGACAGGCAGTAGTGCTTGATCACGGGTTGCATTCCCCTTTGCGCAAGTGGAGCCTCCAAAAGGAGTTGCAACTAGTCTGCACTAGTTATTTATTAGCCGATTCTAAGCTGGCACAAGGGCCACTGACATGGAAATCATCTTGTATCAAGCTTGAGTTGATGTTTCTTCAAGTAATCAAGTTACCCAAACTCCTGTTACATTTTGCTTCAGAAGGAGTCTCTTGCTTCCGGTATAACTGGTAAATGATGATGTTCTTGCATCAGTAAAAACCAAGCCCTTCAAGTCATCATCCTTCTCTAGGCAGGCTAACTACGGGTGGCTTTCTCCCAAGTGTAGTTGCAAGACATCCAAAGTGAGAGTCTCGTTGGTGCACAAATAACAAAACAAGGTTCCGCCGGGTTTCCATGAAGACATCTTCCAGATCGACATTGGTAGTATCGTTATCGAGACATTCCATTCGCGCAGTGCATGGATACGCGAACAAAAACTGGCCAGAATGCATCCTTGTTTCATTAAAAAGCAACTATAGTTGTGTGATGCCTTCTCGCTGAGAAAAAGACATGCATTTCTGGCAGCCCTCTTCGCTTGCAATCAAGCGTGCTACCAACGCTTGGTCGTGGACCTAGGCGAATAATCATCACCAGCCATACCCGAATCCCCACCTCCACCCCCCCTTATATACATATATATTTATATATATACCCGACGTGCTTCCTTCCCGCAGCCAAACCAATACAACAAAACCGCATTGAAAAGGCACAGCAGATCCACATCGATGAGCTCGGCTGGATTAAGCGGGGGGCCGGAGAGCCGAAGTTCTTCAGATCAACAACACACCCCTTCACGCCGTGATCAGACGCCCTCCCAGCCGGCCCAGAATCCAACCATGGCTTCCATGGACGCATTCGCCATCGTTGTTGCAGATGCAAGACGGGCGATCAGAGAGTTCCATGAGGAGACTGAAGCACTCGGATTAATCTCCTCCCAGCTCCATACACACCTCGTCTTGCTCCAGCTCGTCCAAACCGCCCTCAATCTCAACTCAGAGCAAAATATTCGCGACCCGGCAGTCTTAACATCTCAGGATAGTCATGTTACTCTGCAACCACAGACTTCTTCTGTCAACGCTTTGGAACACAGCCCTCTGCCTCTCATTGCTTCCGTCAGGAGCTACGTCAAAGCCAGCCATGATAATCAGAGGATCCACTGCTTGATCTGTCTAGATGATTACGTTAATGGCTGTCCCATACTTGTTTTGCCCTGCCATCATTCACACAACTTCCATGTGACCTGTTTAGCCGTCAGTCCTTATCTCCTTTTTCAGCTCACAGTCCTACCTCATCCAAGCCATGGACATCACTGACTTAATTTCTTTTGGTGATTATCTTCCTTAGAATTGGTTCAGACAATGTTTACAGCTCACTTGCCCATTGTGCAGATCTCCCTTTGACCTACAATGCTCAAATGATCATCTTCCTGAAACATAAAAGAAGAAAACATTAGTCAAGCTCAAGTCCCTTCAGTAAATCTATCAGGTATAGCTTTTTTTTAATACATAGAACCCTTTTTTTAGGAGCCTTATGATATATGTACCTAGCACTGCAAAAGAAACTTGTTCTACTGCTTGCAGTTGACATTCAGAAAGTCCTGTGAAGCTTCTTTTGTTACTCCAACCTTTCTCCATGATTGATTCAACCGAGCTTTGTTGCACAGTAACTGTGCAGACTGCACAGTGACTGTGCCAAAACATCTACATATGCAAACAGGTGGAGTTTGGATGGCAGCTTGACTGGAGCATGCTGCATGTCAACTGCAGGCAGTTGAGTATGTTTTTCTTGCAGTGTAGGATGCAAGCTCTGGCCAAAACTTAATGCCCTGATCTTCTTCTCTTTGGACTAGCCAGCTGCATATTCTCACTTGATATTTCTTGCAATTTTAATTCCCCAATATAATCACAGAATGACTTTGTGTCAGCCAAACCTGCTAGTGGGAGTGATACCTTTAAAATCTTCTTGGAGGTTGAAACGTGATCACCACCACACAAGAGGTGGGATTCAAGCTGATAAAGTTCCTATTAATGCAGGAGTTGGGGGTATCAAGTGAACCAATCACAGGAATATCTGGATCAAATATGATGAGTCAATTTTTCCTGATAGTTAGAATATTTCTGTTGAAAACTGTGAGTATCAGCTTCTCATGGGACCGAAAACAAAGGCTATTTTATTGGCAGAGGCTGGAGATTTGCCTAGGTATCCAAAAAGAAGTGTCCAAAGAAGATACCAGTGCTCAGGCAAGATGCTGTGATTAATGCCAGCAGATAAGCAACTAAAGACATATAGAAATCTGAGGGTTCCAAAATTGGTTACTTCAGCAATAAAAAAAAATCTGAAGCATGACTTGTGCTAGACAGGTAGTATTAGAGGATTCTTGGTTTGGGGAACTTGAATTTTTGGTTCCTGTTGACCAAGGAAAATTGGAAATTTCTCTTCAATTACAAGGTGTAAATAAATTTCAAGCTGAGTGGGCTGGCTTGACCCAGTATAGGAGGTAAAATGAACAACAAAATACACTATTTGCCCAATTCTTCATACCTTCTAACTATGAGAATTTTGTGCACTGGCTCACTTGGTGGGATACAAGTAAATAATCTAATGATTAGATTATTGTTTTTAAAGTTGATAGCTGCTAGGAGGCCAGCTTTTTCTCTCCAAGATTTATCCAGGATTTTGAGAGGTTTATTCATGTATAACCTGTCTAAAGTTCAGAATATTGTGTGGTGGTTAGTACAATTCCAAATTTTGTATGTGGACTGTTGGGGTTGACTCCTCTTGGAAACTCTAGTCTGGGCTGTTTTTTCTCTCTGTTATGGAGTGTGAAAACTCCAAAAACCTGATGTATCCAGGGAAAAGATGAATATCTAGGGCTTGCAATGAATGTTAGTGGCTGGTTTAACCCACAACAGTCACAATAGGTGCATGTTAGTGTATTCTTGTATACAGCCTCACTAAGCCATATATATCCTTGACAAAATTATAGCATGATTTTTTGTTCAAGAGCTGGAGCTGGGACAGCATCAGTGAGGTGTGCAAGGATGAGGAAAATGAATACTTCCACCATGGCTGCCCCAGATATGCTAAGATAAAAGCAACATGTATGTGAAATGAAGCTGATAGATGTGTAGCCTACAAAAAAACACACACACACAATGAATGAATTCAACACATATTTATAATAAGGCAGTTCCTGTACTGCTAATTTTGTGATAAAATTGCTAATTTGAACCTGCATCAGGAAAGTTTAAGCAAAGCATATGTTTGTTCAGCTAATAAGCTTTGGCTGGAAAACCCTGCCGTTTAATGCTTGCTGACCCAACTACCTTATTACGGCATCAGCAAAGGTGCAGAAATCAGCAAAACCAAATCAGCAAGCAGTACATGAACTGCCCTAATAATAGTTTCATCAAAAAAATTACACCTTTGAGGCCTTCTGGGAATGCCTGGATGGTTCTGAAAAACTTCTCTGGTGTCATTGAAGTGAACATCTGAGGGTAATGCTTCCAATCAGAAAGAGTCAGCTGTCCCTTTGTTCATCTAGTTTCTTTGTTGAGGCACTATACCTGCTGAGCCAGAACTAGGATGACCTCAACCAAGTTAGGTTTTCTGGCAGAGTGAACTATATTCATCCACATGAAGGGTCAAAGTCGCCGATGGTACTACCAAGCTTGATGCTGGGCTTCAACATGCCCAAGAGTGGGGTGAGCTTTGAAAAAGAGTCAGCCGGCGCGCACTCAAGCCCCCCGCGGAGGATTCTTTCTATCCCGGATTTGCCGTTCACCCATTATTACACATGATCAGTGAGCATCAGCACCATTTAATTCAAGAACATTTTATCATCCTGGAATCTTGCTAGAAAGCCGCACCCTGCTTATCTTGTTGTTACCAAGAGCCTGCTTGGCTGCGGCACAGCCAACCGGGAGCAGGGAGTCCTCTTTTGACTGCCTCCTCCAATCTAGCCCGATGCAAAAAAAAAAACCTCATCAAGCTCGCACTCTAACTCTTCATTGACCCGTAGAGGTTTCGTTTCTGTGCGGGTCGCATGAATTGCGTTGGCATGTGCAGTTCTCTTATCATGGGTTCACACAGACTCAGGTTCTAGCAACGGTTATGGAGACCGGCCACACATCGCGCTCAAAATTAATCTCGAATTCGATTTCGCAAACTTATTTCGAGCAGGTTGGTGCTGAATGGAGACAAACTTATTCGTAGCCAGGCTTCCGTTCCAGTCACCTCGGTTACTTGAAAAAGGTTGAATAAAGGTTCATTACAAAGCTGATTCATGGTTGATGTCAATGTTGCCATGATACTTCAACGCAGTATCTGTTGTTGTGAAGTTACGATATTTATGCAGATGAAAAAGAGGTTTACAAGGAAACTACTCAATCGTCTCCCTAGTCATCGGAATTTCGTCCTGACCCTGGCTTTCTCATTCTTGCTTCTTGAAAGCCTTAGTTTGAAGCTGTTCAACATCACTTCAATTGCGCTGACTTGTGATCCTAATCGTCTTATTCAATAAGCTGTCATTCCGCTTGCTCATTGCAACGGTCCTCACCGAATTGGAATTCATTGACCCACAAGTAGGTCTTGGTTGTTTTTCCTTGGAGTTCCTGGTCTTGAGTATATTTCGATGAGGCTGACTTTCCCTCCCGAATGAACCGATTCGTTTAAATCCAAATCAACTTTTTGACCCATGGGATCTAGTGAAGACTGCCTTGATTCTCTTGCTATTTCCAATTTTCCTTTCAAACCAAACTGCCTTAAAAAAGAGATGCGTATTTGTCGGTGAGCCTGGGTGTACACGAGCTGATTAACATGACATGAGACCTGAACCAGAACGATTCTTCGCCACACAAATCACACAGATGATGGGTTTATCTCCAAGGATTGTGGGAGCATGTTCACCGAGGAGGAATTCGCTGCATTCTTAGCCAAGCAAGCTGCTGACCTAGCCGAGTTCGCCATAACAAATCGTGAGTTTTACCACCATTTCAGAGAGAAGGTTTTCGCGGGTGGTCCTAAAACTGATGAGGCAACTACTTCTGTCCCAGCCTGCGGTCTTCTAACGTGCAACAAAAGGTTCAAACGGGATGTAGACTTTCGATATAACACCTTGCCATCAGCTCCAAACTGAGCGAAAAATTCAGAAATTCCTTGATTATTAATTCACTTGAACAGTCCAGAAGCAATGTGAAGATCAGGGAGCTAGAACATATGTATCTTTTTTATGACTCAATACTTAATGTCGTTTTTTGTATTTCATTCAACCTTCACAGAACTAGTTTTCTGAAATGAATTAAATCACACAGTGTGATTCTTTATTTTCATACCGAAGCTGCACTTCCAATCTTGACAGTGCTGAAATAAAACTTTAGGTTAAGGCAGGATTCTTTGGAGGGGTCTGAAAGATGAGAGGAAAAGGATTTCCATCCATAGGAGCTGACCCTGGTATACTTCCCACAGCCACCTACATTAGGATAGACAAGCCAAGTGAAGAAAATGTGTCATGGCACATAGAAGCAAAATAGACACAGATGTTTGGGAATAAAACAGATAGTAATTCAACACACATCATGAGGGGAGGGGTGGATATAATAGTCTATATGAGTTAATTCAGGACCAATATTTATAATTATTGAAAATGCTACACCTGGGAACATATGGGGACTGGCTTATCTATCAACTCATAAATACCCATAAGGGCCCTCTTCTACTTTCGCTGTCACTGGTTGACCAGTGACTCCAGATTTCCTGACGCATGGTTCCAGGACTCCAGATGCCCTATCACTGCACAATAAACTTTCTCAACTGCCTGCAGTTGACATGCAGCATACTCCAGCCAAGCTGAACTCCACCTGTTTGCATATGTAGATGTTTTGGCACAGTCACTGTGTAGTATGCACAGTGACTGTGCATCAAAGCTTGGCTGAATCAATTATGGAGAAAGGTGGGGGTAACATCAGAAGCTTTGTTGGACCTTCTGCATGTCAACTGCAGGTAGTTGAGCCAGTTTTTTCTGTAGTGTATGAAGGTATGCAAGGCAATGGGATAGATCTTAATCTACTGCAATGGCACATGAGAAACTTTAAGTTACTGCTTGGAATTTGCTTGGATGCTGTTGGGTGGAGATCCGCAGGTGTGAACTGGGGAAATTTTAGCTCTGCATTCACCACATTTTGACCCATGTGTGAATTTTCTTTCCATTCACAATCTTACTAGCCTAAGTGAAATCAATTATGGAAATCATGAACCTTAGTCTTTAATTTTGAAAAGGGGAGTGTTAAGGCCTGTTATTGGAGAGGAGGACGGTTCTGGGGTTCTGGTGAGTGGTTCTTGTCTGAGTATGTAGATTGCAGGATGAGGAGTCATCCCCGTTTGCCTGGGTGCGGGATCCTGAGTTCAGAGAGTGGACACCCCTGGTACATGTTGCCAGGGGGCTTAAGTACAACTCGGCACTGCAGGCCTCTGACTAGACTGTAACATTATCCCCTTTAATGCCCAAGTTCCTAGTGAACTC
>LAVV01012672.1:11615-26411 GCA_001263375.1 Puccinia sorghi
CAGAGAAGATACAAGCTGAGATAGAACTGGGATATAGTAAAGCAACCTCCATGGAAGTTCCTTAGTTTTTTTCCTGGTGCAACTACCTGCAGTTGACATGTAGAAACTCCCAGGAAGCTTCTGTTATTATTCCAACCTTTCTACAAGAGTGATTCAACTAAGCTTTGATTCACAGTCACTCTGCATACTGCACAGTGACTATGCCAAAACATCCACATATGCAAACAGTTGGAGTTTGGATGACAGCTTGGCTGAATCATGTTTCATGTTAACTGCAGGCAGTTGAGCAATTTTTTTTTGCAGTGGTTGATTCAAATTTGGTGGTGGTTTTTTAAAGTCTGTAAAGGAAGGCAAGATATGGAGAAACCCATTGAGGGAGAAGTGAATTGAGTGTGGTTGTATTATCAATTTTATTGAGACGTAAACAAGCAATGGCAGGTGACGGGAGTGAAGTTGCCTTCAATCACATTTTGTAGGAGAGGTTATTTTAGGCAATGTTGTCAGCATTCATGTGAGTGCTTTCAGGAAGCGTACACCAGTTGGTGACAGAATGGAGCTGTTTGTGCTTGTCAACGACTGTGAGATGAGCTGAATGAGTCTTGGGGGCTTTGTTTGGGTGTTTCACCCAGCAATTGGAGGGTTGATGACCCAACTTCTTGCAGTGAGGACGCACCATGGAGGCTGGAGAGGGCAAATTGGTTGCAGTCGTTGCTTTGGTGTACATCTTAGCAGGGGGATTAAGGTTTTTAGAGACAGGAGCAGATTGGTTGAATTAATTTTGTGCATAGCTTTTGAGCTTCTTCAAGATTTTGTCAAAGGTTTCCGCGGCAAAGCCCATTAATATACACCAGGGCTGTTTTCATGCCACTTTCATGCAAGTTCTTTCTCTTGAATTGGTCTTATAATGAGCTGATACCTGTTGTGTGTTGTTTGTAAGTTTTGCAAAATGTTAGCCTGATTTTTGGTGAACTTGGTCCTAAGTTCAGTTGATATCCCCTCCAATTCAACTAAAGCTCTTTTGTAACTTGGTACTTAGCTTGACTTCATGTTCAAATCATATCAAACCCTCAACCCAAAAAAGAAGCCATGATTCAATCACAGTGTATTGAGGATTAGCAAAGTGGAGAAATAAGTTTGATGATGTAAAGCATGTTGTGATTCTGTACTGACCGTTTTGCTGAGGGCTAAAAGTCTTCCTTGTCACCATAATTTATCGCTGTAGTTCATGGTGAAAAGATGCCACCTGTGGGCAGAGGGGTTTCCTCTTCTTCATTTAAGAAAACACAAAGGCATAAACTCAACACAGTAGCCTTGGCAGATTGGAAGACAGGCTTGGGGGAGAGTGGCAGCAGGAGTGGCTCATCTTCCAATGAGGAAAAAAGGAGGATCTGCTTGCAGAGGAAAATTTGTTGGCCTTCCAAGCTCTAGTGTGTGTAGTTGTGGGGTGTTTGAGAGATCCACCTGCCACCAACTCAACTAAACCAAGTTTTTTTTTTTCAGCTTTCCCACTGGATTAATATCATGAATTGCACCATAATTTTAGTTCAAGCTTCAGAGTTGAATCAGTTGATTAATACATATGCAAAGGTTTGGTTGGCTACCAAATGTTTATTGTTTTGGAGTTTTGTGTTGGTTTTGTTAAGCTTCTATGATTGGGGTTGTCAGGATTAATTGAGCCTGTTGATTCTTAATGGTGTCTTTTGGATGCTTGTTTTTACAGTTCTAATGAAATTGGATTGAGAAATTGATTGAGGTTCACTAGCAAGGCTTTTCTCCACATTATCAATGTGATCATAACATAAAAAAAAGAATATCAACGTCATAAAAATGGTGACAATAGCTGATATGAGTTATGATCATTTCAAGACAAAAAGTGAGTCCTTGAGCATGAATCACATCATTTTCCTTATGATCCTCCACAGACTTTTGGAATTCAAATATAATTTCAAGAAAATTGGAAGAGAAAAAGATAGATAAGATTTATTTTTCAGATGAAATGAATATCTGACTTATTCATATTGGAAGGATGATAACAGATTGACTTGGAAACATGAAGAAGGGAAGATTTGAAAATTCAATATTTTTTCTTTTATTCTTTTTTTATCTCAACAGATTCTTAGGGAAGAACTGGAGTAGTCATGCAACACAGGCATCCTCAGGCACTGGTAGTCTTATCAGTTCCAAATTCTTTAGTATTATGGCCAAGACTTTTTAGATGGAAACCTATGTGATTTTCTAGAGACACCACCAAAATAGAGAGATAGAGAAATCTGGAGAAAACAATTAGTAGTGAGGGTTGATTCAGATATCAACTCTAGGGGAAGAGAAGAATTAGATTACTTGAGATGAAGAAGACTTATTGGTAGGGAATATGACACTAAGTAGTGGGAAAGTGACTTAGCAGTAAGGGAAATTTGGTGATCTTGGTGTATTTTGGTAGGTTCTGTTCTGAGAAATGATAATTTTCACTGAGTTTTGTTTCAGAGGTGAGTGAGTTTAAATTGAATATTTAGTCAATTTGCTTAAGCTAGAAAATGACTCTGTTTTCAACCTTGAATATAACAGTATCAAAATACAATTGTTGCACACCTCATGTATTTTACATGGGTAGAAAAATCAGGACAATTAAATGAAAGAGTGTATTGAATTATGTAAAATTTGTTTCATATAAAAAATAAAAATAAAAACTCTCTTCAGAAATAAAAATAACACACTGCAACAAAAACTCACTCAACTACCTGCAGTTGGCATGCACCATGCTCCAACCAAGCTGTCATCCACAAACTCAACCTGTTTGCATATGTAGATGTTTTTTCACAGTAACTGCGCAGTCTGAAAAGTGACTGTGCATCAAAGCTTTGTTGAATAAATCTTGGAGAAAGGTTTGAGTAACAACAGAAGCTTCTGGGGAATTTCTGCATGTCAACTTCAGGCAGTTGAGCAAGTTTTTTGTGCAGTGAATGAAACAAATTTATTTATTTATAATTGAAGCCTTTTGGATTGGTTTGCTGTCCCTAAGGCTGACATGAGGTCAAAACCTAAAAAAAAAAATCTATTTCCACTGCAAAAAAAACTTGCTCAACTGCCTGCAGTTGACATGCAGCATGCTCTAGCCAAGCTG
Organism: Puccinia sorghi; assembly: GCA_001263375.1. Classification (NCBI taxonomy): domain Eukaryota; kingdom Fungi; phylum Basidiomycota; class Pucciniomycetes; order Pucciniales; family Pucciniaceae; genus Puccinia; species Puccinia sorghi. The sequence goes on from LAVV01012672.1 coordinate 14,737, forward strand.
CCAGCCAAACTCCTGAATCACTTTTGAAGAATTATTGGAGTAACAGCAGAAGCTTCCTGGGAATTTCTGCATGTCAACTGCAAGTATTTGAGCAAGTTTTTTTTTGCAGTGTTCACTCTTATGTATTGCAGTTAAACTTCTTGAAATTAAACTCAACAAACACTAATATTTTGCCCCATTTACTGAAACTGTCAGAAATACTGAATTGGTTTATTTATGAGATCTTAAACAACCCAGTCTAAGTTTTTCCTTTGAAAAATAATTTTGGAATTGGATTTTTAATAAGATATTTTCTGCAAGCAAGTAGACAGATATTGATGACAGTCACATAGAAATGTCCCATGCAAACTGGCCTATCAGGCTGTAACATCCTGCTCTGCTCAGTTTGCAAAAATATAATCACACAATCATTTTTACTACTTTATTTCAATTCCTATGCACCTTCCCAGCCTGGTGGAAATAATACTGATTCCAATACCATGCTCGGTCAGCTCTCATTTTCCTTTTTTCCTCTCTCATTCATTCTTTTGATTTTTGTTGCATATTTTTAGAGAGAGAGAAAATCCCATCAGCTCTAGACCTCTCTTCAATAATATTGAGTCTTGTCTAGTGTGCTGTATTCCGATGACCATTGAAGAGCTGACTCTTACATGGGCTATGCTCAAACAAAGTCTTGCTGACTAGAAGCCTATGTGAAATGTCCATACAAAGAAAAAAAAATTGACAGGCCAGGATGAGATTTCTGACTGATACACCAGCTTGTTTTGCCTACCAAATACAGAGGTATGGTAGTGGAGAGGGCAGTGGATTTTGTGAAGCTGTGTTTTTTTTCTGCAGCTTCAGCCCTACCCGTTCGGGGCTACCCGGGTTCCAGGGAGCACCAGCAGTTCTCACCTTCCAAAATAGAAAACATTTCACGCGTCGAAAAAGTCGAAAATCAACGAGCATCGGAGTCCAAGACCTCTTGACGAAGCAGACGTCCGAGGAGTGCATCCAAGAAACGAGCCAACAAGGACCTTCCCCTCTTCCCGGGATCCCCCCTCAAACAACACCGACAAGAAAATAGGCAGGTTAGACTGGATCGTGTTGCGGAATAAGAAATCGGGAACTTGACCGGTCGGTGAGAGGATGCCGAAGATCAGGACGAATCGTACGAGGCCGCCACCCGAAGGTTTCGAAGAAATCGAAGACGTACTGAACGAGTACGAGCGCAAAATGAGAGACGGTATGTGCGCCCAAAAAAATGAAAGAAAAAAAAAAAATGCGACAGAGCTTCTCTCCCTCAAACAAAATAAGAGCAGACGAATAGAGAGAGAGAGAGAGAAACTGAGTTGAGTTCTTGAATACACAGCCGAATCAGCGACGCACGAAGGCAAACGAAAGAACGAGTCGGTGTGGCCAATCATCCGAATTAACCACACCCGCTCGCGGTACATCTATGATCTATATTACAAGCGAGAAGCGATTTCGAGGGATTTGTACGACTGGTTACTGGAACAAGACTATGCGGATGCCAAGTTGAGTGTGTGGAGTACTGTAGTGGGAGAAAGAATTCATCCCTCTCCTTCTTCCCCGTCGCTGATTGTTTCCCATACCGTCTGCATTGCATGAAACTATGGATGTTGATGGTGGGGGTGTCCAGCTTGATCGCTAAATGGAAACGGACTGGGTTCGAGGGCCTGTGTTGTGCGAGATGCGTGCAATCCAGAGTGCGTCCTCTCCTCCCATACAGTACCTCCCTTGCAATACTTGCCCACCATCGAGTCTCGCTGTTTTGCCGTCCAAACAGGACATGAACTATGCCGGCTCCGTCTGTATCTGTCGCGTTCCCAAAGCTCAGTTGAAGCCTGGTACTGTTGTCGAATGCGTCCATTGTGGTCAGTCTTTTCTTCCCCTTTCTTTGTTTTCTCTTAATCTCTCGCAAAACATGGGAGAGCTTCTTAATTTGTATTAAGACGGTCTTTGCCTTCTTTTTTTTCCAACACAAAAAATATTTACTCATGCATCTGTTGCAAGGTTGTCGCGGTTGTGCATCGAGCGATTAACAGCGGGATACCAATCGAGCAGAATTTTCATTTATATTGATACCCGATCTTCCAACATCAAAAAACATTGATCCACGGAATCTATGTCATATTGTTTGCTTAGTGTTGATGTCTTCCTTTCACTCTTAGTTCTGCACCTCCACATGCAAATCTCACAAGTGACTCCTTTTTTTGTATGAGTTTATTAGAAAATAAAAGGTCATATGGCTTAACTCTTGGCTTTTAGGTTTGTGAAACTTAATCCTGCACCTTCAATTAGATGAACAATTAGGAAAAGAGAAAAGAAACCGAGAAACCAAGAAACCAAGAAAGACTGAAGGGGAAAGATGGGGATGGGTGGCGCAGGGAGTAAAAGCGCAGGACACATGTGAAACAAGGGACGAGGAAATAGGATGGTTTCTAATCGAGAGACTCTCCAGGACGCAAGGGAAGTTTGGCGCGAACGATCAGCTCATCTTTGAGATACCTAGGGTCAAGGCCGATCCTGGGTAAGAGGTCGAAGTAACTCTTGGGATTGGTTCGTTTAAGATATTTCAAGATTTTCATGCGCTTCATGACCAGGTCCGACAGATGCCTCTTTGAGTCTTTATCCCTTGTGTTGTGCCATGCATGGTCGAGTATAGCATGGATTCTATAAGTGATAATGGCAGCTAAACAGTTCCACAGTAACCATCAATCAGTTTCAGTATTTTCTCTGGGTTGCAAACAGATATACACATTTTTCCTCACCTTGAACTTCGGAGCAACCAGGGTCCAGTTTTTCAGGGCGATCGGGATCTTTAGGCGAGAAAGCCTTGAGGATCCTAAGCTTATTAAACTTATCGATACCCTGCGAGTTAGAGTTGCGTAGATCCAAGATCCTCATCAGCCGGAGTTTTTTGAGATCTTCCTCGTCCTGTGGGTGGGTGTCGACGGAGGAGGAGGAGGAGGAGACGGAGACGGGTTGGGTGAGGGCAGGGTCGAAGATGGGCTTGTTCTTGAACATGGCGAGCTCCTTCATCTTGGGCAGGCCATCGAAGAGGATGGCTTTTTGGTGCTCGTTCTCGTCCAGCCCGAAGTTCAACACGAGTGGGGGATTGTTATCCTGGACGGGAGGGCGATCGGCAGAGGAGAGTTCGGCGGCCCCGATGCGTCCCGCCCAGACGTCCTCTTTCTTCAGGATCAACTTGTTCAGTTCGCAGTTCTCCCATTTCAGGTATGCTTTAGGGATCTGTGTCGAGTAGCCGAGGATCGGGTCCGGTTTCTGCTTGAGCTGCATGCTGGTCCGCAGCGCCGCCTTGCTCTCCTCCGCTTTGAGCTTCTGGCGCAGAATCTCCTTCTTCTGCTTCTTCGTCTTGATGAAAGCCGAACTTGTGGTCGAGAAGCACTCCGCTTGTCCCGGAATTCCACTCCTGACCGTCAATGATAGCTGTCCGGGCTGGTTCGAATCTGCGTGTGAAAAAAAGAGAGAATAGTTAACGAATTTCTCCCGGATTCACGGTTCCCATTGGTATTCATCGTACTCTTCATGTATTCCCACCCGTTCTTGATTCCGTTCCAGATTGCCCTAGTCATCGTTGTCGTTCGTGTTGTGTTTTCTTTTTTTTTCTTTCTGCTGGAATCTTTGCCGGGGTTGTCACCTACCCCCGGTCACCCGGTCACCCGCTCGGCCTCCCCCGGGGATGCCTCGGTCTCCGTCCTCCGGGGTGTGTACAGTCGAGATGTGACTTGGTTCCAACTTCCAGCAATTACTCTGCCGGAGTCTGCTAATTGGAAGAGATAAACTGTCTTGTCCTTGACCCGCCTCATCATCAACAACAACAAAACTATTTTTATTTTTGAAAGAAACACCAATTTGGTGATCTCGCCGAGGGACATAAATAGATAGAATTGTGTACATCATAATGGATTCCTGTTTTCCCCCTGGAGGTATTCTCCCTCCCTTCAGCTTCCCGATACGTTCATCTATGTATCTGCCGGAGCCCAAGCCGGAAAAACCGACAAGCTCGTTCTTCATTCACCAACAGGCCAAGCTAGGTCTTTCGGAGATGTAAATACATGTTTATTTCGACATGCACAAGTTCGGTTGTTTATCTCTTTTTGCTTATAGCCTTTATTTATGAACAGACGCAGGGTCAGGACCGGCGTAGCTGCTAATGGATCAGGTCTTCCCATCACCGAAAATCCAACATCTGGATCGCATATTTCTAAATACCAAACTTTACTTGGTGGTGAAAATCAGTGACAATCAGGTTCCCACCACCAAATAACATTTACGGTTTAGGTTTAGAAATCCTAAGTCTACGAATCAGAAGCGACGGGAAGACCTCCACTATCCAAGAGACTGGTCACAGATTTTGCAAAGCAGTAATAATAAAGTAAATACTAGGTTCCTTTTGTTGAATCAACAAACTAGGGATGAATCCTGCCTAATTTTTCAACTCCATTGAATCCACGAAATCCAAATCACTTATAGCACACTTTGCACTGAAACCCAATTCATAATTATTGCCATCATAGATATTAATCTTACTCTTTCATTTATTATTCTCAAAAAGAAATTGGATATTATAATCTCTGTTTATTGATCAAATTGGTGTGCTTTTGGGATCATCAAAGCTACAGCTAGCTTGATGAAGTGCGTCTTCCACTGGGATGATTCCTTCTTTTTTTCCTTATTTTCGGTCGATGGGAGTGGTCTTTTCTGGACAACCAGCGGTGAGAGCTTGAGATTACAATTCATGAGCTGAATCTGACTACAACCAGATACCTTACATTTGAAGTACAGAGCAAAAAAGCGCGAAAGAAAGGTAATAAGATTACCAATTGTTGCCCCCATCTGCTTGCAACTAGAGTGAACCATGTTGTACTTCGGGTTATATCTGGGCTTTGATAGAGTTTGTCTCCAAAAAAAACCCAGTGGATTCCCGTGGCTCTACATACTTAAGATCACAGTCAGAAATAACAAGATGAAGCATGAATAACTCACGATAGACTTAGGAGAGAGCGGAGAGTTGGAAAGATCGTCCAAGCATAGCATTCCCTGTACAGCACTATGGGGGCACTGGGACTACTGGCCTTAATAGGCCTGATCGAAGCAATTTGCCCACAAGCAAGGTAAGATCGAGGAGAATCAAATTGAAGATAATCGGGACTGGTAGACCAGAGGGCGTGCAGAGTATCATGGTTTTCCGCAGTGTAGTCCGGTAATCAGAGGAGGAGAGGAGAGGCGTCTCTCGGCTGGGCGTCGGAAGTCGGAACAACAGCCTATGAATAAAAGAAGAAAAAAATAAAAAAGGTAAATACATAATTATCTGAGATGACAGCCCGGAACCACAGGCGAGGATTACTGGGAAGCGGTTCCGAGATAACCGACCAGTGCTGCTAATCAGCTGCAGTATCAACGCTTTTCCTCTGCTCAAAATGCAGTCTCACTCCTCACACAATTTTCTTGTTTTCTTCCCTCGTAGACACTCTCCGCGCACATTTTCTCCTCTGGCTAGGTTTTTGATGGGTGAAGACTGAACAACTTGCACCCGCATATTATTCATCACCTGGGGCAACTTCTGCCGGGCTTTTTCGAAAAGAACATAGATTTCTTATAGTCTTCAATAATTCTAATATTTATCATTATTATTATTATCCTCGATCACATGCCGACTCATTTCGGGGCCAGCAGCTTGCGGGGAGCGACACCCAAACGGCTCAGAAGGTGGACGTTGAAACTTCTCATTGGGAGTATTCTGGTGGTCGTTAGCTTGAGCGGAGTGGGACGGGCATCTGGAAGACAGAGGATGCGGGGGCGAGGAAGGGTGGACAACGTTGAGGAGAAGATCGTGTGCAGGAGCTCGCCTATCCGGGCCAATCGGGGGGAGATCCTAAAATTTATCGACTCGTTTTGTGCGGAGGCGATGGGCCAGCAGTTCGGCGGCGGCGGGCAACCGGAGCTGAAGGAGCTCTACACGGTGGATTCCTCCCAGCAGGCCAGCGGGATGGCCACCCATGTCCTTCTCCAGACGAAATCAATCAATGGATGCAAGTTCTCCGTCGATTATAGCTGTGGCAGGTTTCTCACCCGACCCACCGATGAATGCAACATCGGCGACGAAGCCAAACAGGGCGGCTATGTCGCCAACGGCTGCTCGCTTTGGAGGACTATCCCGCTGGTTCTTTGACCCAACCCCTTTGATCATGTTTCTCATTGGCTCCGTGTTCTCCATCTCGGAGTCGCTGGCATCGGAATCGTGAGCATTTTCTTTCCATATTGAGGAAAATCTTCCGAAGGCTTCTCACACAACTTGCCAGTTCTTCTATTTCTCTATCAGCAAAAATTCCGTATTTGTTGTCGGCCACTAAGCTCTGTAGAGCCTTCGGCACTGCCCTTACATCTGGATGTCTTTTTTATTCGTGATTCATCCAAAATTATCAGCTCTCCACTCATCAGGCCATTTTTTACTCAAGCCTGCAATAATTTCAATCTGGCACACAACGAAACAATTTGGACTTTTCCTCTACATTCAAGTGTAAGAGCTCCTGTTGAGCTCTTCACTAGTCGGAAAGGACGGAGGCTAGGGTCTAGACAAGACAGAGTCTTGGAGAGATTTCTAGAACCGGCGTATGATTTGATTGCTAGCACGGTAGTGGAGTTAGTTTTATCTCTCATACAATTTGTAGAACGAAGAAGGAAAAGGAGAAAGGGAAGGAGAAGAGAAGAGTGAGAAGATATAACCAGTTCCAGGAAGGTCTGGAGGAATTGAGTTTCAGTAGAGAGCTGATTACATGATTAGAATTTGTGAAACCACCGCAGGGCGAGGTGTAACATCAAGTACCGCCAAACAGTTTGGATTTCAGTTTTTCTAGCCCTTCCTTCCATCATCTAATCAGCAGAATTGGAGCTTTCTGTTAACCATTAAGCTTCCAGAAACTTTTGTTATGATAACTACACAAACATTTTTTCTATGTCCTAGACTTTTGAAGTGTCCGTACGAATTCCTCGATCTAGATATATAGATGGATATATCAACCGAAGAAAAATGAGTTTATAATAATATGCTCTGTCCAGCTGTAGTTAAAAATTTAAAATCGGAACAAAAACTAAGAATGCAAACTGCCAATTCTGATGATCATGTTCTTTTCTTCTCTCAAGCTTTAATAATCTTTACAAATGAGTCAATTTTAGTTCTCTAAAAAAAGAAAAGAAAAGAGCAATGCAATTATGGAGTGTAAATCCAATTGAACCAGTAAATTTTTCTAACTATTGGTCACGATACAACCATGGGATTTAGTCATGAGTCAGGTGTGTGTGATGCTGACCTGTTAAAAATGATGTTTCTATAGTGGAACAATGGTAGCGACCGACCCTACTTATCTTTGGATGTCAGTACCAACAGTGGGCCGCTACGCTAAATTACACTTTTTTCCCACTACCAGTCAGCGTAGCGGCCAGTCTTACTCACCCAAATCTGGATCGCATGTTTCTAAATACCAAACCTTACTTGGTGGTGAAAATCAGTGACAATCAGGTTCCCACCACNTTAATATTGCATCAGAACCACATTTTAATAGAAGTCAAAGAGTGCTGAAAGCGCCCAAAAAATGTGATAAAAACTCCATTTGCTCAGATTAAACAATAATAAATTATACCACATAACAGTTTAACCTAACTTGATCAAAACGTGCTCCTATCATTTTGAGATCATGGTTTATGTTGATTGTCAAGGTCTTCAGTCTGATAATATATAGCAGGACTAGAAATTTGACTTGTCTGAGGTCAAATGTGTTTAAATTGCAATTAGGTTCAGCAGAGATCTGGAACTCATAAAGCCCAGTGGAACCAATTGAAAGTGAGAAATATGGCCTTTTAACTCACACTATACCAATGGGATGACTGTTGGTGTTCATAATATACTAGCACAACAGATTTCAGGATAAAAGAAAATTGAGGATGAAAAAAAATTTGAAAAATTAAAAAAGAAAATAGGCAAAAGATGTAAAAGGAGGCTCACATTAAAGAAAGAAGGAGTTTTGAATATATTTTCTTTGCTCTGATAAATATTTCTTTGAGAAATGATTTTTGTTGTCACCACAAACTGGTGTTTGAGGTCATTAGTATTATTTACATGTATATTGATATTTTTGTTAGTTTACCAAATAAATATTATCCCTTAAATGGCATCAATTATCTATTTTGTTCATTTAACCCTGATTATGTATTGGGTGCAATTTTAAAATCATGCAGTAGATTTTTGATCTATGTTTTTTCAAATGCTTACTTGAAATGATGGTCAAACCTTTGGGGAAAAAGGTTGAAATGAGACTCCCAAACATCCCATCATTGGATTGTTTATGTTTTATGAGAAAAATGATATATGAAAGTTTCTCTTGGTGGTAATCATGGGGCAACTGGTTCAAACTCTGATTGGATTGAACATGGTGACATTGAAGGACTTATTTTATGACTTGAAAATTTCCTGCAGTTAATCACAAAAACTCATTGTTAGTTTGGGACATACTTCAGCTCAAATCAAGATTTTCTAAATGATAAACCATAATTTATTGTGTGGCTTCCCTTCTTCAAGATAAAAAGGGAAAATAATAATAATTATGATTGCTAAGTGATCAAGTCCAAATGATATCAACTATTATCATAGTCAAAGATCAAATTCTCAACACATTATTGCAAAAAAGAAAACTATTTTCTATTAATTCAAAAATGATTTCAATAGCAACCTTTTTTGTTGAATATCTAGTTTCGATAAGTTTTGAATTTGAAAATGATCAATCTGGTCCCTTTCATCATTCAAAATTTTGGCTTGATTTTCCCATTTTTCTTCAAATATTTTGGGATTTATTCAAATACAATTCAGCTTAATTAATAGTTAAGATTTATTTATAGATCACTTACACATGAATTCAGAAATTCACTCAGAGATAAATAGGATGTAGTTCTGATACCTTTCATGTAAAAATTCCATATAATTTGTGGAATGTTTTATAAAAAAGATTATTTGTGGCACTTATCTGGAGGTCCCAAAATGTTTTGCCTTGTGGTGAGTTTCCACATTTCTCTCTTGTTTCACAAGAGCCCTTACAAACCTCCATTGCATCCCCTGGTCCTTTTGTGCAAGTATAACCCCATAATTCCTGCTACCCCTTATCCTTTATTATTCCATCAGAAATTAAAACACCTTTTCTAAAGGCCCCATTTCTTCAAAAAATAACCTGTCACCCAGGTTTTGTCTCCAGAGGGTACCTCAAACACCCCTGATTTTAGGACCCTCTGTGTTTTCATATTTTTGTCCATTTTTTTCTATTTCTTATTACACCAAAAGTCTCCAAAAAGCCTGAAAAAGATTTGAACTCCCCAAAAACCTCAAAATAATGGTAATTTTCTTCTTCTGTATTCCTATATATTCTCTGTGAAAAAGAGCCAGTACCTTGGTTAGAACAAGACATTCCACTTTGTGACGTCAACCCTGAAGTTTGGACAGTCCTCTTCTATCTATTGTTACAAAAACTGAAATTTTAGAGTGAAATCAACTAATTGTCACTGTTTTAAATTTGTTTGATTGGTGTTCTTATGGGATAAATCATAATCAATTGGATGGATGGTCTGGTACAATAAGTGATCTGAACAACACCGTATAGTATGTGTTAAGAAACAACCCGCTTCTGTGACCAGGGGGCATAGAAATTCAAAAACAGGTCAGACAGGTTGGTTTAAGATCACATTCAGTCTGCCAGTCCAATGAGTTGGATTATTAAGTTAATTCAGAAAACCTGGAAAACCTAGTTTCTGGGATGGCTGTGTTAATGCTCAAAGCTAGCAAAAAAAAGCAAATGGCTCTCAGAACAAATATAATGTACCATGCTCACCCACTGATACATCTAGCATGAATTGTTCACTATCTCCTTTTGAAGGTATTCCTCCCAATAATCTGGTAGAGATTGAGGTCATTTGGGAAGTTTACCTGCAGGTGTTCTGATTCTTTAGCATTTTTTTATAAGGATGACCATCATACATTACAATCTATCATTACACTGGCTTTCTAGAATTGGGTGGGATGTCTCTTACCTTTGGGCACATATGGGCCCTGGAATGGAAATTAAAAGTTCCTTGCTGAGGTGCTCAAGGGAGCATATAACACAGTCTATAACATGCCCAGTTGGCTAGGCAAAGATCATTTTCCAAATAATACAAAACTGAGGTACCAATACAGAAACCACTGATGATGATTACACTGATAAATGAAGAAACAGAAAATAAAATACCAGAGGAGAGAAAAATAGACCCTTGAAAATGAAAAAGAATAGGAATAGAGAATCAAGAAAAAAGCAGTGGGAAAGAAGACATATAAACAGGAGCTTATACCAAAGAGAGGTGAAGTAAATTGAGTGGAGCTGCTAGATTGAAGAGTGTTAGTATTCTTTCAACATAAGGTGGGGAATGGAGACGAATGGAGGAGAAAAAGTTGGGAGCTTGTACAGGCAGGACCTTTGGACCGGACGAGTAACTTTTTAAAAACCCTGTTCACTTTTGATAGGACCAACAGTGGGCTGTTACACTCAATTATTCTTTTTGCCCACTACCAGTCAGTGTAGCTGCCAGTCTTACTCACCCAAATCTTGGGAGTTATTCAGGTTATGCCATTATGGGTGTAGTTTTTTTTTTCAAACTAACAGATTTTCACTCAGAAATAGCGTAGCTATAAAATCACTAACAGTTAGCATAACTCAGGTCAAGTTATGCTGGTAACTTGAGTCCAACTCAAGATACACTGCACTACATGCAGGTTACACTGCAAGTATAACAGGTAGCCAAGCATTGCTGATCAGGGAATTGAACCCATGACCAAAAGTTTATCCCAGTCTAGTGGTCAGAGCATTGCATGTACAACAGCTCATGACTGACCACTAGACCAGTGCTACCCTGGGGATGGTAGGAGTTGCTCCCAGAATACCCCCACCCCTCAATTTTATTTTATTTATTTTTTTCATCCAACCCACAAGTTGACTCGGCCAAAAAACTCTGGCCAATGGCTCTATCTAGGTTTTATTTTTCCTATTTAAACCATCCCAGACCCTCCCCATTCCACTAGCTACGCTCCAGGCCTCCCTGTGACCATCCACCACCACTAACCTCCTCCCGCTGCCCCGCTACCCTCTCCTTACCGCCACCGCTACCATCATCCTGCTCCCGCTGCTCCCGCTGCACCACTACCCTCCCTCCTTACTGCGTAAGCCCAAACCAAGCTACCCTCCCCTGCTACCCTACACTGACCAATTGCTACAGCCACCCACTGCCACTACCCTCATCCTGCTGCCCCGCTCCTCCCTCCTTACTGCCACCGCTACCCTCCTCCCGCTGCCCCGCTTCCCTCCCTCCTTACCGCGTAAGCCCAAACGAGCCACCCTACACAACCAGGCTACCCTCCCTCACCTCGGACACCCACCGCCGCTACCCTCCTCCTGCTGCCCCACTACCCTCCCTCCTTACCGTGTAAGCCCGACCAAGCTACCCCTGCTACCCTACACTGACCGAGGCTACTGTTATGGTCAAGGTTGAGAGTGTAGATTGCTAACTGGGGGATGTACAAAGGTGTGGAGGCTGGAGATAATCCCCCAGTTGGGAAACCCCTGGCAAGTCCCAGA